>JAJUPC010000663.1:0-139046 GCA_023614405.1 Avena insularis | reverse complement strand
GGATGTGACAGATCCACCAAGCATTGCATGTGTGTTCTTTTTACTAACAAAAACTAGAGTCATTGCATGTATATTGTTCTCACTGACCACATAAGATCCACCAGAGTCATTGGATGTGTGTTCTTCTCATGAACTACACATGGATCTACCCGTGTTATTGCATGTTTGTTCTTTTCATGAACCACATCTAGAAGTGTGTTGCATGTATGCTTTCCACAAACCACATATGGATCCACCAAGTGTCATTGCATGTATGTTCTTTCATGAACCACAACTGTGTCATTGCATGTTTGTTCTTCTAAACAAACCACATGGATCCACCTAGTGTGATTGCATGTTCTTTTCACAAATCACACATGGATCCACAGTGTCTTTGCATGTGTGTTCTTTTCATGAACCATAGCTAGAGTCATTGCATGTGTGTTCTTTCCACAAACCACATATGGATCCACCTAGTGTCATTGCATGTGTGTTCTTTTCACAATCCACACATGGATCCACCAGTGTCATTGCATGTGTGTTCTTTTCATGAACCACACCAGAGTCATTGCATGTGTGTTCTCTAAACAAACCACACATGGATCCACTCCAATGTCATTGCATGTGTGTTCTTTTAAACCACACATGTATCCACTGTGTCATTGCATGTTTGTTCTTCTAAACAAACCACACATGGATCCACCTAGTGTGATTGCATGTGTATTCTTTTCACAAACCACACATGGATCCACCAGTGTCATTGCATGTGTGTTATTTTCATGAACCACAACTAGAGTCATTGCATGTGTTTTCTTTCCACACCCCCATATGGATCCACCAGTGTCATTGCATGTATGTTTTTTCACAGACCCCATATGGAGCCACCAGTGTCATTGCATGTGAGTTCATCACATGAACCACAACCAGTGTCATTGCATGTATTCTCTTCTCACAAACCACATAAGGATCCACTAGTGTCATTGGATATGTGTTCTTCTCATGAAGCACACATGGATCCACCCAGTGTCATTGCATGTCTCTTCTTTTCATGAACCACAACTAGAGTCATTGCATGCCAGTTCTTCTCAGAAACCACATAAGGATCCACCAGTGTCATTGCATGTCTGTTCTTCTCATGAACCACACCCATTTTCATTGCTTGTGTGTTCTTCTCATGAACCACACATGGATACACCAATGTCATTGCATGTGTGTTCTTTCCATGAAGCACATCTAGAGTCATTGCATGTGTGTTCATCTTCACAAACCACACATGGATCCACCAGTGTCATTGCATGTGTGTTCTTTTCATGAACCACAGGTAGAGTCATTGCATGTGTGTTCTTCTAAACAAACCACATAAGGATCGACCAGTGTCATTGCATGTTTGTTCATTTCATGAACCACACCAAGTGTCATTGCATGTCTGTTCCTCTAAAGAAACCACACATGGATCCACCTAGTGTGATTGCATGTATGTTCTTTTCACAAACCACACATGGATCCACCAGTGTCATTACATGTGTGTTCTTTTCATGAACCACAGCTAGAGTCATTGCATGCCTATTATTTCCACAAACCACACATGGATCCATCTAGTGTGATTGCATGTCTGTTCCTTTCACAAACCACAGATGGATCCACCTAGTGTCATTGCATGTCTGTTATTTTCATGAACCACAGCTAGAGTCATTGCATGTCAGTTCTTCTCACAAACCACATAAGGATCCACCAGTGTCATTGCATGTCTGTTCTTCTCATGAACCACACCCAGTGTCATTGCATGTGTGTTCTTTTTATGAACCACACATGGATACACCAGTGTCACTGCATGTGTGTTCTTTTCATGAACCACAACTAGAGTCATTGCATGTGTGTTCTTGTTCACAAACCACACATGGATCCACTAGTGTCATTGCATGTGTGTTCTTTTCATGAACCACAGCTAGAGTTATTTCATGTGTGTTCTTCTAAACAAACCACATAAGGATCCACCTATGTCATTGCATGTTTGTTCTTTTCATGAACCATACCAAGTGTCATTGCATGTCTGTTCCTCTAAAAAAACCACACATGGACCACCTAGTGTGATTGCATGTCTGTTCTTTTCACAAACCACACATGTATCCACCAGTGTCATTGCATGTGTGTTCTTCTAAACAAACCACACATGGATCCACCTAGTGTGATTGCATGTCTGTTCTTTTTACAAACCACACATGGATCCACCAGTGTCATTGCATGTGTTCTTTTCATGAACCACATCTAGAGTCAATGCATGTATGTTCTTTCCACAAACCACACATGGATCCACCTAGTGTGATTGCATGTGTGTTCTTTTCACAAACCACACATGGATCCACCAGTGTCATTGCATGTGTGTTCTTCTCATGAACCACAGCCAGTGTCATTGCATGTATGTTCTTCTCACAAACCACATAAGGATCCACCAGTGTCATTGGATGTGTGTTCTTCTCATGAACCACACATGGATCCACCCAGTTTCATTGCATGTCTATTCTTTTCATGAACCACATCCAGACTCATTGCATGTTTATTCTTTCCACAAACCACATATGGATCCACCAGTTTCTTTGCATGTTTATTCTTTCCATGAACCACACCCAGTGTCATTGCATGTCTGTTCCTCTAAACAAACCACACATGGATCCACCTAGTACCATTGCATGTCTATTCTTTTCACAAACCACACATGGATCCACCAGTGTCATTGCATGTGTGTTCTTTTCATGAACCACAGCTAGAGTCATTGCATGTGTGTTCTTTCCACAAACCACACATGGATCCACCAGTGTCATTGCATGTGTGTTCTTTTCATGAACCACAACTAGAGTCATTGCATGTGTGTTCTTCTAAACAAACCACATAAGGATCCACCAGTGTCATTGCATGTCTGTTCATTTCATGAACCACACCTAGTGTCATTGCACGTCTGTTCCTCTAAACAAACCACACATGGATCCACCTAGTGTGATTGCATGTCTATTCTGTTCACAAACCACACATGTATCCACCAGTGTCATTGCATGTGTGTCCTTCTAAACAAACCACACATGCATCCACCTAGTGTGATTACATGTATGTTCTTTTCACAAACCACACATGGATCCACCAATGTCATTGCATGTGTGTTCTTTTCGTGAACCACGGCTAGAGTCATTGCATGTCTGTTCTTTCCACAAACCACACATGGATCCACCTAGTGTGATTGCATGCATGTTCTTTTCACAAACCACACATGGATCCACCAGTGTCATTGCATGTGTGTTCTTTTCATGAACCACACCCAGTGTCATTGCATGTCTGTTCCTCTAAACAAACCACACATGGATCCACCTAGTGTGATTGCATGTCTGTTCTGTTCAAAAACCACACATGTATCCACCAGTGTCATTGCATGTGTGTTCTTCTAAACAAACCACACATGGATCCACCTAGTGTGATTGCATGTATGTTCTTTTCACAAACCACACATGGATCCACCAGTGTCATTGCATGTGTGTTCTTTTCGTGAACCACAGCTAGAGTCATTGCATGTCTGTTCAAACCACAAACCACACATGGATCCACCTAGTGTGATTGCATGCATGTTCTTTTCACAAACCACACATGGATCCACCAGTGTCATTGCATGTGTGTTCTTCTAATGAACCACAACAAGTGTCATTGCATGTATTCTCTTCTCACAAACCACATAAGGATCCACTAGTTTCATTGGATGTGTGTTCTTCTCATGAAGCACACATGGATCCACCCAGTGTCATTGCATGTCTATTCTTTTCATGAACCACAACCAGAGTCATTGCATGTCTGACCTTTCCACAAACCACATATGGATCCACCAGTGTCATTGAATGTTTGTTCATTTCATGAACCACACCCAGTGTCATTGCATGTCTTCCTTCTAGACAAACCACACATGGATCCTCCTAGTGTGATTGCATGTATGTTCTTTTCACAAACCACACATGGATCCACTAGTGTCATTGCATGTGTGTTCTTTTCATGAACCACATCTAGAGTCATTGCATGTCTGTTCTTTCCACAAACCACACATGGATCCACCTAGTGTGATTGCATGTCTGTTCTTTTCACAAACCACAGATGGATCCACCAGTATCATTGCATGTGTCTTCTTCTCATGAACCACAACAAGTGGCATTGCATGTATGTTCTTCTCACAAACCATATAAGGATCCACTAGTGTCATTGGATGTGTGTAGTTCTCATGAACCACACCTGGATCCACCCAGTGTCATTGCATGTCTGTTCTTTTCATGAACCACAGCTAGACTCATTGCATGTCAGTTCTTCTCACAAACCACATAAGGATCCACCAGTGTCATTGCATGTCTGTTCTTCTCATGAACCACACCCAGTGTCATTGCATGTGTGTTCTTCTCACGAACCACACATGGATACACCAATGTCATTTCATGTGTGTTCTTTTCATGAACCACAACTAGAGGCATTACATGTGTGTTCTTCTTCACAAAACAGATGGATCCACCGGTGTCATTGCATGTGTGTTCTTTTCATGAACCATAGCTCGAGTCATTGCATGTGTGTTCTTCTAAACAAACCACATAAGGATCCACCAGTGTCATTACATGTCTGTTCTTTTCATGAACCACACCCAGTATCATTGCATGTATGTTGCTCTAAACAAACCACACATGGATCCACCTAGTGTGACTGCATGTCTGTTCTTTTCACAAACCACACATGGATCCACTAGTGTCATTGCATGTGTGTTCTTTTCATAAACCATAGCCAGAGTCATTGGATGTCTGTTCTTTCCACAACCACACATGGATCCACCTAGTGTGATTGCATGTCTGTTCTTTTCACAAACCACACATGGATCCAATAGTGTCATTGCATGTGTGTTCTTCTCATGAACCACAGCCAGTGTCATTGCATGTATGTTCTTGTCACAAACCACATAAGGATCCACCATTGTCATTGGATGTGTGTTCTTCTCATGAACCTCACCAAGTGTCATTGCATGTCTATTCTTTTCATGAACCACACCCAGTGTCATTGCATGTCTGTTCCTCTAAACAAACCACACATGGATCCACCTAGTGTGATTGCATGTCTGTTCTTTTCATAAACCACACATGTATCAACCAGTGTCATTGCATGTGTGTTCTTCTAAACAAACCACACATGGATCCACCTATTGGGATTGCATGTCTGTTATTTTCACAAACCACACATGGATCCACGCAGTGTCATTGCATGTCTGTTATTTTCATGAACCATACCTAGAGTCATTGCATGCCATTTCTTCTCACAAACCAGATAATGATCCACTAGTGTCATTGCATGTGTGTTCTTCTCATGAACCACAGCCAGTGTCATTTCATGTATGTTCTTCTCACAAACTACATAACGATCCACCAGTGTCATTGGATGTGTGTTATTCTCATGAACAACACATGGATCCACCCAGTGTCATTGCATGCCTGTTCTTTTCATGAACCACAGCTATTCATTGCATGTATGTGCTTTCCACAAACCACAAATGGTCCACCAGTGTCATTGCATATCCATTCTTTTCATGAACCACATCCAGTGTCATTGCATGTCTGCTCTCTAAAAACCACACATGGATCCACCTAGTGTGATTGCATGTTCCGATCTTTTCACAAACCACATGGATCCACCGGTGTGATTGCATGTGTTCTTCTCATATACAACACAACTGTCATTGCATGTGTGTTCTAAACAAACCACACATGGATCCACCTAGTGTGATTGCATGTCTGTTTTTTTCACAAACTACACATGGATCCACTAGTGTCATCGCATGTGTGTTCTTCTCATGAACCATATCCAGTGTCATTGCATGTATGTTCATGTCAAAAAACATATAAGGAACCACCACGTGCATTGGATGTGTGTTCTTCTCATGAACCACACCTAGTGTCATTGCTGTTCATTCTTTTCATGAACCACACCTAGTGTCATTGCATGTCTGTTCCTCTAAACAAACCACACATGGATCCACCTAGTGTGATTGCATGTATGTTCTTTTCATAAACCACACATGTATCAACCAGTGTCATTGCATGTGTGTTTTTCTAAACAAACCACACATGGATCCACCTAGTGTGATTGCATGTTTGTTCTTTTCACAAACCACACATGGATCCATGCAGTGTCATTGCATGTCTGTTCTTTTTATGAACCATACCTAAAGTCATTGCATGTAATTTCTTCTCACAAACCACATAAGGATCCATCAGTGTTATTCCATGTGTGTTCTTCTCATGAACCACAGCCAGTGTGATTGCATGCATGTTCTTCTCGAAAACTACATAACGATCCACCAATGTCATTTGATGTGTTTTCTTCTCATGAACCACACATGGATCCACCCATTGTCATTGCATGTCTGTTCTTTTAATGAACCACAACTAGAGTCATTGCATGTATATGCATTCCACAAACTACATATGGATCCACCAGTGTCATTGCATGTCTGTTCTTTTCATGAACCACATCCAGTGTCATTGCATGTCTGTTCCTCTAAACAAACCACACATGGATCCACCTAGTGTGATTGCATGTGTATTCTTTTCACAAACCACACATGGATAAACCAGTGTCATTGCATGTGTGTTCTTCTCATGAACCACAACCTGTGTCATTGCATGTGTGTTCTTCTAAACAAACCACACATGGATCCACCTAGTGTGATTGCTTGTCTGTTCTTTTCACAAACCAGACATGGATCCACCAGTGTCATTGCATGTGTATTATTTTCATGAACCACAACTAGAGTCATTGCATGTCTATTCTTTCCACAAACCACACATGGATCCACCTAGTGTGATTGCATGTCTGTTCTTCTCATGAACCACACCTAGTGTCATTGCCTGTCTATTCTTTTCATGAACCACACCCAGTGTCATTGCATGTCTGTTCCTCTAAACAAACCACAAATGGATCCACCTAGTGTGATTGCATGTCTGTTCTTTTCACAAACCACACATGTATCAACCAGTGTCATTGCATGTGTGTTCTTCAAACCAAACCACACATGGATCCACCTAGTGTGATTGCATGTTTGTTCTTTTCACAAACCACACATGGATCCATGCAGTGTCATTGCATGTCTGTTCTTTTTATGAACCATACCTAGAGTCATTGCATGTCATTTCTTCTCACAAACCACATAAGGATCCACCAGTGTTATTACATGTGTGTTCTTCTCATGAACCACAGCCAGTGTGATTGCATGCATGTTCTTCTCACAAACTACATAACGATCCACCAATGTCATTGGATGTGTGTTCTTCTCATGAACCACACATGGACCCACCCATTGTCATTGCATGTCTGTTCTTTTAATGAACCACAACTAGAGTCTTTGCATGTATGTGCATTCCACAAACCACATATGGATCCACCAGTGTCATTGCATGTCTGTTCTTTTCATGAACCACATCCAGTGTCATTGCATGTCTGTTCCTCTAAACAAACCACACATGGATCTACCTAGTGTGATTGCATGTGTATTCTTTTCACAAACCACACATGGATCCACCAGTGAAATTGCATGTGTGTTCTTCTCATGAACCACAACCTGTGTCATTGCATGTGTGTTCTTCTAAACAAACCACACATGGATCCACCTAGTGTGATTGCTTGTCTGTTCTTTTCACAAACCAGACATGGATCCACGAGTGTCATTGCATGTGTATTCTTTTCATGAACCACAACTAGAGTCATTGCATGTCTATTCTTTCCACAAACCACACATGGATCCACCTAGTGTGATTGCATGTCTGTTCTTTTCACAAACCACACATGGATCCACCAGTGTCACTGCATGTCTGTTCTTTTCATGAACCACACCCAGTGTCATTGCATGTATGTCCCTCTAAGAAAACCACACATGTATCCACCAGTGTCATTGCATGTGTGTTCTTCTACACAAACCACACATGGATCCACCTAGTGTGATTGCATGTCTGTTCTTTTCACAAACCACACATGGATCCACTAGTGTCATTGCATGTGTGTTCTTTTCATGAACCACTGATAGAGTCATTGCATGTCTGTTGTTTCCACAAACCACACATGGATCCACCTAGTGTGATTGCATGTCTGTTCTTTTCACAAACCACACATGGATCCACCAGTTTCATTGAATGTGTGTTCTTTTCATGAACCACAGCTAGAGTCATTGCATGTGTGTTCTTCTTCACAAACCACACATGGATCCACCAGTGTCATTGCATGTGTGTTCTTTTCAAGGACAACAGCTAGAGTAATTGCATGTGTGTTTTCTAAACAAACCACATAAGGATCCACCAGTGTCATTGCATGTTTGTTCTTTTCATGAACCACACCCAGTGTCATTGCATGTATGTCCCTCTAAGAAAACCGCACATGGATCCACCTAGTGTGATTGCATGTCTGTTCTTTTCACAAACCACACATGTATCCACCAGTGTCATTGCATGTGTGTTCTTCCCATGAACCACACATGGATACACCAGTGTCATTGCATGTGTGTTCTTTTCATGAAGCACATCTAGAGTCATTGCATGTGTGTTCTTCTTCACAAACCACACATGGATCCACCAGTGTCATTGCATGTGTGTTCTTTTCATGAACCACAGCTAGAGTCATTGCATGTGTGTTCTTCTAAACAAACCACATAAGGATCCACCAGTGTCATTGCATGTCTGTTCTTTTCATGAACCACACATGTATCCACCAGTGTCATTGCATGTGTGTTCTTCTACACAAACCACACATGGATCCACCTAGTGTGATTGCATGTCTGTTCTTTTCACAAACCACACATGGATCCACTAGTGTCATTGCATGTGTGTTCTTTTCATGAACCACTGCTAGAGTCATTGCATGTCTGTTGTTTCCACAAACCACACATGGATCCACCTAGTGTGATTGCATGTCTGTTCTTTTCACAAACCACACATGGATCCACCAGTTTCATTGAATGTGTGTTCTTCTCATGAACCACACATGGATCCACCTAGTGCCATTGCATGTCTGTTCTTTTCATGAACTAGAGCTAGAGTCATTGCATGTCTGTGCTTTCCACAAACCACATATGGATCCACCAGTGTCATTGCATGTCTTTTCTTTTCATGAACCACACCAAGTGTCATTGCATGTATGTTCCTCTAAACAAACCACACATGGATCCACCTAGTGTGATTGCATGTTTGTTCTTTTCACAAACCACACATGGATCCACCAGTGTCATTGCATGTGTGTTCTTCTCATGAACCACAGCTAGTGTCATTGCATGTGTGTTCTTCTAAACAAACAACACATGGATCCACCTAGTGTGATTGCATGTGTTCTCTTTTCACAAACCACACATGGATCCACCAGTGTCATTGCATGTGTGTTCTTTTTAGGAATCACGGCTAGAGTCATTGCATGTCTGCTCTTTCCACAAACCACACATGGATCCACCTAGTCTGATTGCATGTTTGTTCTTTCCACAAACCACATATGGATCCACAGTGTCATTGCATGTGTGTTCTTCTCATGAACCACAGCTAGTGTCATTGCATGTATGTTCTTCTCACAAACCACATAAGGATCGACTAGTGTCATTGGATGTGTGTTCTTCTCATGAACCACACATGGATCCACCCAGTGTCATTGTATGTCTGTTCTTTTCATAAACCACAGCTAGAGTCATTGAATGTCTGTGCTTTCCACAAACCACATATGGATCCACCAGTGTCATTGCATGTGTGTTCTTCTCATGAACCACAGCCAGTGTCATTGCATGTGTGTTCTTGTAAATAAACCACACATGGATCCACCTAGTGTGATTGCATGTGTGTTCTTCTTCACAAACCACACATGGATCCACTAGTGTCATTACATGTGTTTTCTTTTCATGAACCACTTGAGAGTCATTGCATGTCTGTTCTTTCCACAAACCACACATGGATCCACCTATTGTGATTGCATGTCTGTTCTTTTCACAAACCACACATGGATCCACTAGTGTCATTGCATGTGTGTTCTTCTCATGAACTATAGCCAGTGTCATTGCATGTCTGTTCTTTTCATGAACCACAGCTAGTTTGATTGCATGTCTGTTCTTTTCACAAACCACATAAGGATCCACCAGTGTCATTGCATGTCTGTTCTTCTCATGAACCACACCTAGTGTCATTGCATGTGTGTTCTTCTGATGAACCACACATGGATACACCAGTGTCATTGCATGTGTGTTCTTTTCATGAACCACGACTAGAGTCATTGCATGTGTGTTCTTCTTCACAAACCACACATGGATCCACCAGTGTCATTAGATGTGTGTTCTTTTCATGAACCATAGCTAGAGTCATTACATCTGTGTTCTAAAAAAAGCACATAAGGATCCATCAATGTCATTGCATGTCTGTTCTTTTCATGAACCGCACCTAGTGTCATTGCATGTATGTTCCTCTAAACAAACCACACATGGATCCACCTAGTGTGATTTCATGTCTATTCTTTTCACAAACCACACATGGATCCACAAGTGTCATTACATGTGTGTTCTTCTCATGAACCACAGCCAGTATCTTTGCATGTGTGTTCTTCTAAACAACCCACATATCTATCCACTTAGTGTGATTGCATGTGTGTTCTTCTTCCCAAAGCACACATGGATCCACCAGTGTCATTGCATGTCTGCTCTTTTCATAAACCACACCCAGTGTCATTGCATGTCTATTCCTCTAACCAAACCACACATGGATCTACCTAGTGTCATTGCATGTGTGTTCTTCTAAACAAACCACACATGGATCCACCTAGTGTGATTGCATGTCTGTTGTTTTCACAAACCACACATGGATCCACCAGTGTCATTACATGTGTGTTCTTTTCATGAACCACAGGTAGAGTCATTGCATGTCTGTTCTTTCCACAAAACACACATGGATCCACCTAGTGTGATTGCATGTCTGTTCTTTTCACAAACCACACATGGATCCACCAGTGTCATTGCATGTGTGTTCTTCTCATGAACTACAGCCAGTGTCATTGCATGTATATTGTTCTCACAGACCACATAAGGATCCACCAGTGTCATTGGATGTGTGTTCTTCTCATGAACTACACATGGATCTACCCCGTGTTATTGCATGTTTGTTCTTTTCATGAACCACATCTAGAGTCGTTGCATGTCTGTGCTTTCCACAAACCACATATGGATCCACCAGTGTCATTGCATGTATGTTCTTTTCATGAACCACACCCTGTGTCATTACATGTTTGTTCCTCTAAACAAACCACACATGGATCCACCTAGTGTGATTGCATGTCTGTTCTTTTCACAAATCACACAAGGATCCACCAGTGTCTTTGCATGTGTGTTCTTTTCATGAACCATAGCTAGAGTCATTGCATGTCTGTTCTTTCCACAAACCACACAGGGATCCACCTAGTGTGATTGCATGTCTGTTCTTTTCACAAACCACACATGGATCCACCAGTGTCATTGCATGTGTGTTCTTTTCATGAACCACCCAGTGTCATTGCATGTCTGTTCCTCTAAACAAACCACACATGGATCCACCTACTGTGATTGCATGTCTGTTCTGTTCAAAAACCACACATGTATCCACCAGTGTCATTGCATGTGTGTTCTTCTAAACAAACCACACATGGATCCACCTAGTGTGATTGCATGTGTATTCTTTTCACAAACCACACATGGATCCACCAGTGTCATTGCATGTGTGTTATTTTCTTGAACCACAGCTAGAGTCATTGCATGTCTGTTCTTTCCACAAACCACACATGGATCCACCTAGTGTTATTGCATGCATGTTCTTTTCACAAACCACACATGGATCCACCAGTGTCATTGCATGTGTGTTCTTCTCATGAACCACAACCAGTGTCATTGCATGTATTCTCTTCTCACAAACCACATAAGGATCCACTAGTGTCATTGGATATGTGTTCTTCTCATGAAGCACACATGGATCCACCCAGTGTCATTGCATGTCTCTTCTTTTCATGAACCACAACTAGAGTCATTGCATGCCAGTTCTTCTCAGAAACCACATAAGGATCCACCAGTGTCATTGCATGTCTGTTCTTCTCATGAACCACACCCATTTTCATTGCTTGTGTGTTCTTCTCATGAACCACACATGGATACACCAATGTCATTGCATGTGTGTTCTTTCCATGAAGCACATCTAGAGTCATTGCATGTGTGTTCATCTTCACAAACCACACATGGATCCACCAGTGTCATTGCATGTGTGTTCTTTTCATGAACCACAGGTAGAGTCATTGCATGTGTGTTCTTCTAAACAAACCACATAAGGATCGACCAGTGTCATTGCATGTTTGTTCATTTCATGAACCACACCAAGTGTCATTGCATGTCTGTTCCTCTAAAGAAACCACACATGGATCCACCTAGTGTGATTGCATGTATGTTCTTTTCACAAACCACACATGGATCCACCAGTGTCATTACATGTGTGTTCTTTTCATGAACCACAGCTAGAGTCATTGCATGCCTATTATTTCCACAAACCACACATGGATCCATCTAGTGTGATTGCATGTCTGTTCCTTTCACAAACCACAGATGGATCCACCTAGTGTCATTGCATGTCTGTTATTTTCATGAACCACAGCTAGAGTCATTGCATGTCAGTTCTTCTCACAAACCACATAAGGATCCACCAGTGTCATTGCATGTCTGTTCTTCTCATGAACCACACCCAGTGTCATTGCATGTGTGTTCTTTTTATGAACCACACATGGATCCACCAGTCCTTGCATGTGTGTTCTTTTCATGAACCACAACTAGAGTCATTGCATGTGTGTTCTTGTTCACAAACCACACATGGATCCACTAGTGTCATTGCATGTGTGTTCTTTTCATGAACCACAGCTAGAGTTATTTCATGTGTGTTCTTCTAAACAAACCACATAAGGATCCACCTATGTCATTGCATGTTTGTTCTTTTCATGAACCATACCAAGTGTCATTGCATGTCTGTTCCTCTAAAAAAACCACACATGGACCACCTAGTGTGATTGCATGTCTGTTCTTTTCACAAACCACACATGTATCCACCAGTGTCATTGCATGTGTGTTCTTCTAAACAAACCACACATGGATCCACCTAGTGTGATTGCATGTCTGTTCTTTTTACAAACCACACATGGATCCACCAGTGTCATTGCATGTGTTCTTTTCATGAACCACATCTAGAGTCAATGCATGTATGTTCTTTCCACAAACCACACATGGATCCACCTAGTATGATTGCATGTGTGTTCTTTTCACAAACCACACATGGATCCACCAGTGTTATTGCATGTGTGTTCTTCTCATGAACCACAGCCAGTGTCATTGCATGTATGTTCTTCTCACAATCCACATAAGGATCCACCAGTGTCATTGGATGTGTGTTCTTCTCATGAACCACACATGGATCCACCCAGTGTCATTGCATGTCTATTCTTTTCATGAACCACATCCAGACTCATTGCATGTTTATTCTTTCCACAAACCACATATGGATCCACCAGTTTCTTTGCATGTTTATTCTTTCCATGAACCACACCCAGTGTCATTGCATGTCTGTTCCTCTAAACAAACCACACATGGATCCACCTAGTACCATTGCATGTCTATTCTTTTCACAAACCACACATGGATCCACCAGTGTCATTGCATGTGTGTTCTTTTCATGAACCACAACTAGAGTCATTGCATGTGTGTTCTTCTTCACAAACCACAAATGGATCCACCAGTGTC
The DNA here is from genome assembly GCA_023614405.1 of Avena insularis. Lineage (NCBI taxonomy): Eukaryota > Viridiplantae > Streptophyta > Magnoliopsida > Poales > Poaceae > Avena > Avena insularis. Next base: position 125,254 of record JAJUPC010000663.1, on the reverse strand, counting down.
ATTGCATGTGTGTTCTTCTAAACAAACCACATAAGGATCCACCAGTGTCATTGCATGTCTGTTCATTTCATGAACCACACCTAGTGTCATTGCACGTCTGTTCCTCTAAACAAACCACACATGGATCCACCTAGTGTGATTGCATGTCTATTCTGTTCACAAACCACACATGTATCCACCAGTGTCATTGCATGTGTGTCCTTCTAAACAAACCACACATGCATCCACCTAGTGTGATTACATGTATGTTCTTTTCACAAACCACACATGGATCCACCAATGTCATTGCATGTGTGTTCTTTTCGTGAACCACGGCTAGAGTCATAGCATGTCTGTTCTTTCCACAAACCACACATGGATCCACCTAGTGTGATTGCATGCATGTTCTTTTCACAAACCACACATGGATCCACCAGTGTCATTGCATGTCTGTTCTTTTCATGAACCACACCCAGTGTCATTGCATGTCTGTTCCTCTAAACAAACCACACATGGATCCACCTAGTGTGATTGCATGTCTGTTCTGTTCAAAAACCACACATGTATCCACCAGTGTCATTGCATGTGTGTTCTTCTAAACAAACCACACATGGATCCACCTAGTGTGATTGCATGTATGTTCTTTTCACAAACCACACATGGATCCACCAGTGTCATTGCATGTGTGTTCTTTTCGTGAACCACAGCTAGAGTCATTGCATGTCTGTTCAAACCACAAACCACACATGGATCCACCTAGTGTGATTGCATGCATGTTCTTTTCACAAACCACACATGGATCCACCAGTGTCATTGCTTGTGTGTTCTTCTAATGAACCACAACCAGTGTCATTGCATGTATTCTCTTCTCACAAACCACATAAGGATCCACTAGTTTCATTGGATGTGTGTTCTTCTCATGAAGCACACATGGATCCACCCAGTGTCATTGCATGTCTATTCTTTTCATGAACCACAACCAGAGTCATTGCATGTCTGACCTTTCCACAAACCACATATGGATCCACCAGTGTCATTGCATGTTTGTTCATTTCATGAACCACACCCAGTGTCATTGCATGTCTGTTCCTCTAGACAAACCACACATGGATCCTCCTAGTGTGATTGCATGTATGTTCTTTTCACAAACCACACATGGATCCACTAGTGTCATTGCATGTGTGTTCTTTTCATGAACCACATCTAGAGTCATTGCATGTCTGTTCTTTCCACAAACCACACATGGATCCACCTAGTGTGATTGCATGTCTGTTCTTTTCACAAACCACAGATGGATCCACCAGTATCATTGCATGTGTCTTCTTCTCATGAACCACAACAAGTGGCATTGCATGTATGTTCTTCTCACAAACCATATAAGGATCCACTAGTGTCATTGGATGTGTGTAGTTCTCATGAACCACACCTGGATCCACCCAGTGTCATTGCATGTCTGTTCTTTTCATGAACCACAGCTAGACTCATTGCATGTCAGTTCTTCTCACAAACCACATAAGGATCCACCAGTGTCATTGCATGTCTGTTCTTCTCATGAACCACACCCAGTGTCATTGCATGTGTGTTCTTCTCACGAACCACACATGGATACACCAATGTCATTTCATGTGTGTTCTTTTCATGAACCACAACTAGAGGCATTACATGTGTGTTCTTCTTCACAAAACAGATGGATCCACCGGTGTCATTGCATGTGTGTTCTTTTCATGAACCATAGCTCGAGTCATTGCATGTGTGTTCTTCTAAACAAACCACATAAGGATCCACCAGTGTCATTGCATGTCTGTTCTTTTCATGAACCACACCCAGTATCATTGCATGTATGTTGCTCTAAACAAACCACACATGGATCCACCTAGTGTGACTGCATGTCTGTTCTTTTCACAAACCACACATGGATCCACTAGTGTCATTGCATGTGTGTTCTTTTCATAAACCATAGCCAGAGTCATTGGATGTCTGTTCTTTCCACAACCACACATGGATCCACCTAGTGTGATTGCATGTCTGTTCTTTTCACAAACCACACATGGATCCACTAGTGTCATTGCATGTGTGTTCTTCTCATGAACCACAGCCAGTGTCATTGCATGTATGTTCTTGTCACAAACCACATAAGGATCCACCATTGTCATTGGATGTGTGTTCTTCTCATGAACCTCACCAAGTGTCATTGCATGTCTATTCTTTTCATGAACCACACCCAGTGTCATTGCATGTCTGTTCGTCTAAACAAACCACACATGGATCCACCTAGTGTGATTGCATGTCTGTTCTTTTCATAAACCACACATGTATCAACCAGTGTCATTGCATGTGTGTTCTTCTAAACAAACCACACATGGATCCACCTATTGGGATTGCATGTCTGTTATTTTCACAAACCACACATGGATCCACGCAGTGTCATTGCATGTCTGTTATTTTCATGAACCATACCTAGAGTCATTGCATGCCATTTCTTCTCACAAACCAGATAATGATCCACTAGTGTCATTGCATGTGTGTTCTTCTCATGAACCACAGCCAGTGTCATTTCATGTATGTTCTTCTCACAAACTACATAACGATCCACCAGTGTCATTGGATGTGTGTTATTCTCATGAACAACACATGGATCCACCCAGTGTCATTGCATGCCTGTACTCTTCATGAACCCCAGCTATTCATTGCATGTATGTTCTTTCCACAACCCACAACGGGTCCACCAGTGTCATTGCATGTCTGTTCTTTTCATGAACCACATCCAGTGTCATTGCATGTCATTCCTTCTCTAAACAAACCACACATGGATCCACCTAGTGTGATTGCATGTCTGTTCTTTTCACAAACCACACATGGATCCACCAGTGTCATTGCATGTGTGTTCTTCTCATGAACCACAATCTGTGTCATTGCATGTGTGTTCTCGTAAACAAACCACACATGGATCCACCTAGTGTGATTGCATGTCTGTTCTTTTCACAAACTACACATGGATCCACTAGTGTCATCGCATGTGTGTTCTTCTCATGAACCATAGCCAGTGTCATTGCATGTATGTTCTTGTCACAAACCATATAAGGATCCACCACTGTCATTGGATGTGTGTTCTTCTCATGAACCACACCTAGTGTCATTGCCTGTCTATTCTTTTCATGAACCACACCTAGTGTCATTGCATGTCTGTTCCTCTAAACAAACCACACATGGATCCACCTAGTGTGATTGCATGTATGTTCTTTTCATAAACCACACATGTATCAACCAGTGTCATTGCATGTGTGTTTTTCTAAACAAACCACACATGGATCCACCTAGTGTGATTGCATGTTTGTTCTTTTCACAAACCACACATGGATCCATGCAGTGTCATTGCATGTCTGTTCTTTTTATGAACCATACCTAAAGTCATTGCATGTCATTTCTTCTCACAAACCACATAAGGATCCATCAGTGTTATTCCATGTGTGTTCTTCTCATGAACCACAGCCAGTGTGATTGCATGCATGTTCTTCTCGAAAACTACATAACGATCCACCAATGTCATTTGATGTGTTTTCTTCTCATGAACCACACATGGATCCACCCATTGTCATTGCATGTCTGTTCTTTTAATGAACCACAACTAGAGTCATTGCATGTATATGCATTCCACAAACTACATATGGATCCACCAGTGTCATTGCATGTCTGTTCTTTTCATGAACCACATCCAGTGTCATTGCATGTCTGTTCCTCTAAACAAACCACACATGGATCCACCTAGTGTGATTGCATGTGTATTCTTTTCACAAACCACACATGGATAAACCAGTGTCATTGCATGTGTGTTCTTCTCATGAACCACAACCTGTGTCATTGCATGTGTGTTCTTCTAAACAAACCACACATGGATCCACCTAGTGTGATTGCTTGTCTGTTCTTTTCACAAACCAGACATGGATCCACCAGTGTCATTGCATGTGTATTCTTTTCATGAACCACAACTAGAGTCATTGCATGTCTATTCTTTCCACAAACCACACATGGATCCACCTAGTGTGATTGCATGTCTGTTCTTTTCACAAACCACACATGGATCCACCAGTGTCACTGCATGTCTGTTCTTTTCATGAACCACACCCAGTGTCATTGCATGTATGTCCCTCTAAGAAAACCACACATGTATCCACCAGTGTCATTGCATGTGTGTTCTTCTACACAAACCACACATGGATCCACCTAGTGTGATTGCATGTCTGTTCTTTTCACAAACCACACATGGATCCACTAGTGTCATTGCATGTGTGTTCTTTTCATGAACCACTGATAGAGTCATTGCATGTCTGTTGTTTCCACAAACCACACATGGATCCACCTAGTGTGATTGCATGTCTGTTCTTTTCACAAACCACACATGGATCCACCAGTTTCATTGAATGTGTGTTCTTTTCATGAACCACAGCTAGAGTCATTGCATGTGTGTTCTTCTTCACAAACCACACATGGATCCACCAGTGTCATTGCATGTGTGTTCTTTTCAAGGACAACAGCTAGAGTAATTGCATGTGTGTTTTCTAAACAAACCACATAAGGATCCACCAGTGTCATTGCATGTTTGTTCTTTTCATGAACCACACCCAGTGTCATTGCATGTATGTCCCTCTAAGAAAACCGCACATGGATCCACCTAGTGTGATTGCATGTCTGTTCTTTTCACAAACCACACATGTATCCACCAGTGTCATTGCATGTGTGTTCTTCCCATGAACCACACATGGATACACCAGTGTCATTGCATGTGTGTTCTTTTCATGAAGCACATCTAGAGTCATTGCATGTGTGTTCTTCTTCACAAACCACACATGGATCCACCAGTGTCATTGCATGTGTGTTCTTTTCATGAACCACAGCTAGAGTCATTGCATGTGTGTTCTTCTAAACAAACCACATAAGGATCCACTAGTGTCATTGCATGTCTGTTCTTTTCATGAACCACACCCAGTGTCATTGCATGTATGTCCCTCTAAGAAAACCACACATGTATCCACCAGTGTCATTGCATGTGTGTTCTTCTACACAAACCACACATTGATCCACCTAGTGTGATTGCATGTCTGTTCTTTTCACAAACCACACATGGATCCACCAGTGTCGTTGCATGTCTGTTCTTTTCATGAACCACACCCAGTGTCATTGCATGTATGTCCCTCTAAGAAAACCACACATGTATCCACCAGTGTCATTGCATGTGTGTTCTTCTACACAAACCACACATGGATCCACCTAGTGTGATTGCATGTCTGTTCTTTTCACAAACCACACATGGATCCACTAGTGTCATTGCATGTGTGTTCTTTTCATGAACCACTGATAGAGTCATTGCATGTCTGTTGTTTCCACAAACCACACATGGATCCACCTAGTGTGATTGCATGTCTGTTCTTTTCACAAACCACACATGGATCCACCAGTTTCATTGAATGTGTGTTCTTTTCATGAACCACAGCTAGAGTCATTGCATGTGTGTTCTTCTTCACAAACCACACATGGATCCACCAGTGTCATTGCATGTGTGTTCTTTTCAAGGACAACAGCTAGAGTAATTGCATGTGTGTTTTCTAAACAAACCACATAAGGATCCACCAGTGTCATTGCATGTTTGTTCTTTTCATGAACCACACCCAGTGTCATTGCATGTATGTCCCTCTAAGAAAACCGCACATGGATCCACCTAGTGTGATTGCATGTCTGTTCTTTTCACAAACCACACATGTATCCACCAGTGTCATTGCATGTGTGTTCTTCCCATGAACCACACATGGATACACCAGTGTCATTGCATGTGTGTTCTTTTCATGAAGCACATCTAGAGTCATTGCATGTGTGTTCTTCTTCACAAACCACACATGGATCCACCAGTGTCATTGCATGTGTGTTCTTTTCATGAACCACAGCTAGAGTCATTGCATGTGTGTTCTTCTAAACAAACCACATAAGTATCCACCAGTGTCATTGCATGTCTGTTCTTTTCATGAACCACACCCAGTGTCATTGCATGTATGTCCCTCTAAGAAAACCACACATGTATCCACCAGTGTCATTGCATGTGTGTTCTTCTACACAAACCACACATGGATCCACCTAGTGTGATTGCATGTCTGTTCTTTTCACAAACCACACATGGATCCACTAGTGTCATTGCATGTGTGTTCTTTTCATGAACCACTGGTAGAGTCATTGCATGTCTGTTGTTTCCACAAACCACACATGGATCCACCTAGTGTGATTGCATGTCTGTTCTTTTCACAAACCACACATGGATCCACCAGTTTCATTGAATGTGTGTTCTTTTCATGAACCACAGCTAGAGTCATTGCATGTGTGTTCTTCTTCACAAACCACACATGGATCGACCAGTGTCATTGCATGTGTGTTCTTTTCAAGGACAACAGCTAGAGTAATTGCATGTGTGTTTTCTAAACAAACCACATAAGGATCCACCAGTGTCATTGCATGTTTGTTCTTTTCATGAACCACACCCAGTGTCATTGCATGTATGTCCCTCTAAGAAAACTGCACATGGATCCACCTAGTGTGATTGCATGTCTGTTCTTTTCACAATCCACACATGTATCCACCAGTGTCATTGCATGTGTGTTCTTCCCATGAACCACACATGGATACACCAGTGTCATTGCATGTGTGTTCTTTTCATGAAGCACATCTAGAGTCATTGCATGTGTGTTCTTCTTCACAAACTACACATGGATCCACCAGTGTCATTGCATGTGTGTTCTTTTCATGAACCACAGCTAGAGTCATTGCATGTGTGTTCTTCTAAACAAACCACATAAGGATCCACCAGTGTCATTGCATGTCTGTTCTTTTCATGAACCACTCCCAGTGTCATTGCATGTATGTCCCTCTAAGAAAACCGCACATGGATCCACCTAGTGTGATTGCATGTCTGTTCTTTTCACAAACCACACATGTATCCACCAGTGTCATTGCATGTGTGTTCTTCTACACAAACCACACATGGATCCACCTAGTGTGATTGCATGTCTGTTCTTTTCACAAACCACACATGGATCCACTAGTGTCATTGCATGTGTGTTCTTTTCATGAACCACTGCTAGAGTCATTGCATGTCTGTTGTTTCCACAAACCACACATGGATCCACCTAGTGTGATTGCATGTCTGTTCTTTTCACAAACCACACATGGATCCACCAGTTTCAGTGAATGTGTGTTCTTCTCATGAACCACACATGGATCCACCTAGTGCCATTGCATGTCTGTTCTTTTCATGAACTAGAGCTAGAGTCATTGCATGTCTATGCTTTCCACAAACCACATATGGATCCACCAGTGTCATTGCATGTCTTTTCTTTTCATGAACCACACCAAGTGTCATTGCATGTATGTTCCTCTAAACAAACCACACATGGATCCACCTAGTGTGATTGCATGTTTGTTCTTTTCACAAACCACACATGGATCCACCAGTGTCATTGCATGTGTGTTCTTCTCATGAAACACAGCTAGTGTCATTGCATGTGTGTTCTTCTAAACAAACAACACATGGATCCACCTAGTGTGATTGCATGTGTTCTCTTTTCACAAACCACACATGGATCCACCAGTGTCATTGCATGTGTGTTCTTTTTAGGAATCACGGCTAGAGTCATTGCATGTCTGCTCTTTCCACAAACCACACATGGATCCACCTAGTCTGATTGCATGTTTGTTCTTTCCACAAACCACACATGGATCCACCCAGTGTCATTGCATGTGTGTTCTTCTCATGAACCACAGCTAGTGTCATTGCATGTATGTTCTTCTCACAAACCACATAAGGATCGACTAGTGTCATTGGATGTGTGTTCTTCTCATGAACCACACATGGATCCACCCAGTGTCATTGCATGTCTGTTCTTTTCATAAACCACAGCTAGAGTCATTGCATGTCTGTGCTTTCCACAAACCACATATGGATCCACCAGTGTCATTGCATGTGTGTTCTTCTCATGAACCACAGCCAGTGTCATTGCATGTGTGTTCTTGTAAATAAACCACACATGGATCCACCTAGTGTGATTGCATGTGTGTTCTTCTTCACAAACCACACATGGATCCACTAGTGTCATTACATGTGTTTTCTTTTCATGAACCACGGCTAGAGTCATTGCATGTCTGTTCTTTCCACAAACCACACATGGATCCACCTATTGTGATTGCATGTCTGTTCTTTTCACAAACCACACATGGATCCACTAGTGTCATTGCATGTGTGTTCTTCTCATGAACTATAGCCAGTGTCATTGCATGTCTGTTCTTTTCATGAACCACAGCTAGTTTGATTGCATGTCTGTTCTTTTCACAAACCACATAAGGATCCACCAGTGTCATTGCATGTCTGTTCTTCTCATGAACCACACCTAGTGTCATTGCATGTGTGTTCTTCTGATGAACCACACATGGATACACCAGTGTCATTGCATGTGTGTTCTTTTCATGAACCACGACTAGAGTCATTGCATGTGTGTTCTTCTTCACAAACCACACATGGATCCACCAGTGTCATTAGATGTGTGTTCTTTTCATGAACCATATCTAGATTCATTACATCTGTGTTCTAAAAAAAGCACATAAGGATCCATCAATGTCATTGCATGTCTGTTCTTTTCATGAACCGCACCTAGTGTCATTGCATGTATGTTCCTCTAAACAAACCACACATGGATCCACCTAGTGTGATTTCATGTCTATTCTTTTCACAAACCACACATGGATCCACAAGTGTCATTACATGTGTGTTCTTCTCATGAACCACAGCCAGTGTCTTTGCATGTGTGTTCTTCTAAACAACCCACATATCTATCCACTTAGTGTGATTGCATGTGTGTTATTCTTCCCAAAGCACACATGGATCCACCAGTGTCATTGCATGTCTGCTCTTTTCATGAACCACACCCAGTGTCATTGCATGTCTATTCCTCTAACCAAGCCACACATGGATCTACCTAGTGTCATTGCATGTGTGTTCTTCTAAACAAACCACACATGGATCCACCTAGTGTGATTGCATGTCTGTTGTTTTCACAAACCACACATGGATCCACCAGTGTCATTACATGTGTGTTCTTTTCATGAACCACAGGTAGAGTCATTGCATGTCTGTTCTTTCCACAAAACACACATGGATCCACCTAGTGTGATTGCATGTCTGTTCTTTTCACAAACCACACATGGATCCACCAGTGTCATTGCATGTGTGTTCTTCTCATGAACTACAGCCAGTGTCATTGCATGTATATTGTTCTCACAGACCACATAAGGATCCACCAGTGTCATTGGATGTGTGTTCTTCTCATGAACTACACATGGATCTACCCCGTGTTATTGCATGTTTGTTCTTTTCATGAACCACATCTAGAGTCGTTGCATGTCTGTGCTTTCCACAAACCACATATGGATCCACCAGTGTCATTGCATGTATGTTCTTTTCATGAACCACACCCTGTGTCATTGCATGTTTGTTCCTCTAAACAAACCACACATGGATCCACCTAGTGTGATTGCATGTCTGTTCTTTTCACAAATCACACAAGGATCCACCAGTGTCTTTGCATGTGTGTTCTTTTCATGAACCATAGCTAGAGTCATTGCATGTCTGTTCTTTCCACAAACCACACAGGGATCCACCTAGTGTGATTGCATGTCTGTTCTTTTCACAAACCACACATGGATCCACCAGTGTCATTGCATGTGTGTTCTTTTCATGAACCACACCCAGTGTCATTGCATGTCTGTTCCTCTAAACAAACCACACATGGATCCACCTACTGTGATTGCATGTCTGTTCTGTTCAAAAACCACACATGTATCCACCAGTGTCATTGCATGTGTGTTCTTCTAAACAAACCACACATGGATCCACCTAGTGTGATTGCATGTCTATTCTTTTCACAAACCACACATGGATCCACCAGTGTCATTGCATGTGTGTTATTTTCTTGAACCACAGCTAGAGTCATTGCATGTCTGTTCTTTCCACAAACCACACATGGATCCACCTAGTGTTATTGCATGCATGTTCTTTTCACAAACCACACATGGATCCACCAGTGTCATTGCATGTGTGTTCTTCTCATGAACCACAACCAGTGTCATTGCATGTATTCTCTTCTCACAAACCACATAAGGATCCACTAGTGTCATTGGATATGTGTTCTTCTCATGAAGCACACATGGATCCACCCAGTGTCATTGCATGTCTCTTCTTTTCATGAACCACAACTAGAGTCATTGCATGCCAGTTCTTCTCAGAAACCACATAAGGATCCACCAGTGTCATTGCATGTCTGTTCTTCTCATGAACCACACCCATTTTCATTGCTTGTGTGTTCTTCTCATGAACCACACATGGATACACCAATGTCATTGCATGTGTGTTCTTTCCATGAAGCACATCTAGAGTCATTGCATGTGTGTTCATCTTCACAAACCACACATGGATCCACCAATGTCATTGCATGTGTGTTCTTTTCATGAACCACAGGTAGAGTCATTGCATGTGTGTTCTTCTAAACAAACCACATAAGGATCGACCAGTGTCATTGCATGTTTGTTCATTTCATGAACCACACCAAGTGTCATTGCATGTCTATTCCTCTAAAGAAACCACACATGGATCCACCTAGTGTGATTGCATGTATGTTATTTTCACAAACCACACATGGATCCACCAGTGTCATTACATGTGTGTTCTTTTCATGAACCACAGCTAGAGTCATTGCATGTCTGCTATTTCCACAAACCACACATGGATCCACCTAGTGTGATTGCATGTCTGTTCCTGTCACAAACCACAGATGGATCCACCAGTGTCATTGCATGTGTGTTCTTCTCATGAACCACAACCAGTGGCATTGCATGTATGTTCTTCTCACAAACCACATAAGGATCCACTAGTGTCATTGGATGTGTGTTCTTCTCATGAACCACACATGGATCCACCTAGTGTCATTGCATGTCTGTTATTTTCATGAACCACAGCTAGAGTCATTGCATGTCAGTTCTTCTCACAAACCACATAAGGATCCACCAGTGTCATTGCATGTCTGTTCTTCTCATGAACCACACCCAGTGTCATTGCATGTGTGTTCTTTTTATGAACCACACATGGATACACCAGTGTCACTGCATGTGTGTTCTTTTCATGAACCACAACTAGAGTCATTGCATGTGTGTTCTTGTTCACAAACCACACATGGATCCACTAGTGTCATTGCATGTGTGTTCTTTTCATGAACCACAGCTAGTGTTATTTCATGTGTGTTCTTCTAAACAAACCACATAAGGATCCACCTATGTCATTGCATGTTTGTTCTTTTCATGAACCATACCAAGTGTCATTGCATGTCTGTTCCTCTAAAAAAACCACACATGGACCACCTAGTGTGATTGCATGTCTGTTCTTTTCACAAACCACACATGTATCCACCAGTGTCATTGGATGTGTGTTCTTCTAAACAAACCACACATGGATCCACCTAGTGTGATTGCATGTCTGTTCTTTTTACAAACCACACATGGATCCATCAGTGTCATTGCATGTGTTCTTTTCATGAACCACATCTAGAGTCAATGCATGTATGTTCTTTCCACAAACCACACATGGATCCACCTAGTATGATTGCATGTGTGTTCTTTTCACAAACCACACATGGATCCACCAGTGTTATTGCATGTGTGTTCTTCTCATGAACCACAGCCAGTGTCATTGCATGTATGTTCTTCTCACAAACCACATAAGGATCCACCAGTGTCATTGGATGTGTGTTCTTCTCATGAACCACACATGGATCCACCCAGTGTCATTGCATGTCTATTCTTTTCATGAACCACATCTAGACTCATTGCATGTTTATTCTTTCCACAAACCACATATGGATCCACCAGTTTCTTTGCATGTTTATTCTTTTCATGAACCACACCCAGTGTCATTGCATGTCTGTTCCTCTAAACAAACCACACATGGATCCACCTAGTGCCATTGCATGTCTATTCTTTTCACAAACCACACATGGATCCACCAGTGTCATTGCATGTGTGTTCTTTTCATGAACCACAGCTAGAGTCATTGCATGTGTGTTCTTCTTCACAAACCACACATGGATCCACCAGTGTCATTGCATGTGTGTTCTTTTCATGAACCACAACTAGAGTCATTGCATGTGTGTTCTTCTAAACAAACCACATAAGGATCCACCAGTGTCATTGCATGTCTGTTCATTTCATGAACCACACCTAGTGTCATTGCACGTATGTTCCTCTAAACAAACCACACATGGATCCACCTAGTGTGATTGCATGTCTATTCTGTTCACAAACCACACATGTATCCACCAGTGTCATTGCATGTGTGTCCTTCTAAACAAACCACACATGCATCCACCTAGTGTGATTACATGTATGTTCTTTTCACAAACCACACATGGATCCACCAATGTCATTGCATGTGTGTTCTTTTCGTGAACCACGGCTAGAGTCATTGCATGTCTGTTCTTTCCACAAACCACACAGGGATCCACCTAGTGTGATTGCATGCATGTTCTTTTCACAAACCACACATGGATCCACCAGTGTAATTGCATGTCTGTTCTTTTCATGAACCACACCCAGTGTCATTGCATGTCTGTTCCTCTAAACAAACCACACATGGATCCACCTAGTGTGATTGCATGTCTGTTCAGTTCAAAAACCACACATGTATCCACCAGTGTCATTGCATGTGTGTTCTTCTAAACAAACCACACATGGATCCACCTAGTGTGATTGCATGTATGTTCTTTTCACAAACCACACATGGATCCACCAGTGTCATTGCATGTGTGTTCTTTTCGTGAACCACAGCTAGAGTCATTGCATGTCTGTTCAAACCACAAACCACACATGGATCCACCTAGTGTGATTGCATGCATGTTCTTTTCACAAACCACACATGGATCCACCAGTGTCATTGCATGTGTGTTCTTCTAATGAACCACAACCAGTGTCATTGCATGTATTCTCTTCTCACAAACCACATAAGGATCCACTAGTTTCATTGGATGTGTGTTCTTCTCATGAAGCACACATGGATCCACCCAGTGTCATTGCATGTCTATTCTTTTCATGAACCACAACCAGAGTCATTGCATGTCTGAGCTTTCCACAAACCACATATGGATCCACCAGTGTCATTGCATGTTTGTTCATTTCATGAACCACACCCAGTGTCATTGCATGTCTGTTCCTCTAGACAAACCACACATGGATCCTCCTAGTGTGATTGCATGTATGTTCTTTTCACAAACCACACATGGATCCACTAGTGTCATTGCATGTGTGTTCTTTTCATGAACCACATCTAGAGTCATTGCATGTCTGTTCTTTCCACAAACCACACATGGATCCACCTAGTGTGATTGCATGTGTGTTCTTTTCACAAACCATGATGGATCCACCAGTATCATTGCATGTGTCTTCTTCTCATGAACCACAACAAGTGGCATTGCATGTATGTTCTTCTCACAAACCATATAAGGATCCACTAGTGTCATTGGATGTGTGTAGTTCTCATGAACCACACCTGGATCCACCCAGTGTCATTGCATGTCTGTTCTTTTCATGAACCACAGCTAGACTCATTGCATGTCAGTTCTTCTCACAAACCACATAAGGATCCACCAGTGTCATTGCATGTTTGTTCTTCTCATGAACCACACCCAGTGTCATTGCATGTGTGTTCTTCTCACGAACCACACATGGATACACCAATGTCATTTCATGTGTGTTCTTTTCATGAACCACAACTAGAGGCATTACATGTGTGTTCTTCTTCACAAAACAGATGGATCCACCGGTGTCATTGCATGTGTGTTCTTTTCATGAACCATAGCTCGAGTCATTGCATGTGTGTTATTCTAAACAAACCACATAAGGATCCACCAGTGTCATTGCGTGTCTGTTCTTTTCATGAACCACACCCAGTGTCATTGCATGTATGTTGCTCTAAACAAACCACACATGGATCCACCTAGTGTGACTGCATGTCTGTTCTTTTCACAAACCACACATGGATCCACTAGTGTCATTGCATGTGTGTTCTTTTCATAAACCATAGCCAGAGTCATTGGATGTCTGTTCTTTCCACAACCACACATGGATCCACCTAGTGTGATTGCATGTCTGTTCTTTTCACAAACCACACATGGATCCACTAGTGTCATTGCATGTGTGTTCTTCTCATGAACCACAGCCAGTGTCATTGCATGTATGTTCTTGTCACAAACCACATAAGGATCCACCATTGTCATTGGATGTGTGTTCTTCTCATGAACCTCACCAAGTGTCATTGCATGTCTATTCTTTTCATGAACCACACCCAGTGTCATTGCATGTCTGTTCCTCTAAACAAACCACACATGGATCCACCTAGTGTGATTGCATGTCTGTTCTTTTCATAAACCACACATGTATCAACCAGTGTCATTGCATGTGTGTTCTTCTAAACAAACCACACATGGATCCACCTATTGGGATTGCATGTCTGTTATTTTCACAAACCACACATGGATCCACGCAGTGTCATTGCATGTCTGTTATTTTCATGAACCATACCTAGAGTCATTGCATGCCATTTCTTCTCACAAACCAGATAATGATCCACTAGTGTCATTGCATGTGTGTTCTTCTCATGAACCACAGCCAGTGTCATTTCATGTATGTTCTTCTCACAAACTACATAACGATCCACCAGTGTCATTGGATGTGTGTTATTCTCATGAACAACACATGGATCCACCCAGTGTCATTGCATGCCTGTTCTTTTCATGAACCACAGCTATTCATTGCATGTATGTGCTTTCCACAAACCACAAATGGTCCACCAGTGTCATTGCATGTCTGTTCTTTTCATGAACCACATCCAGTGTCATTGCATGTCTGTTCCTCTAAACAAACCACACATGGATCCACCTAGTGTGATTGCATGTCTGTTCTTTTCACAAACCACACATGGATCCACCAGTGTCATTGCATGTGTGTTCTTCTCATGAACCACAATCTGTGTCATTGCATGTGTGTTCTCGTAAACAAACCACACATGGATCCACCTAGTGTGATTGCATGTCTGTTCTTTTCACAAACTACACATGGATCCACTAGTGTCATCGCATGTGTGTTCTTCTCATGAACCATAGCCAGTGTCATTGCATGTATGTTCTTGTCACAAACCATATAAGGATCCACCACTGTCATTGGATGTGTGTTCTTCTCATGAACCACACCTAGTGTCATTGCCTGTCTATTCTTTTCATGAACCACACCTAGTGTCATTGCATGTCTGTTCCTCTAAACAAACCACACATGGATCCACCTAGTGTGATTGCATGTATGTTCTTTTCATAAACCACACATGTATCAACCAGTGTCATTGCATGTGTGTTCTTCAAACCAAACCACACATGGATCCACCTAGTGTGATTGCATGTTTGTTCTTTTCACAAACCACACATGGATCCATGCAGTGTCATTGCATGTCTGTTCTTTTTATGAACCATACCTAGAGTCATTGCATGTCATTTCTTCTCACAAACCACATAAGGATCCATCAGTGTTATTACATGTGTGTTCTTCTCATGAACCACAGCCAGTGTGATTGCATGCATGTTCTTCTCGAAAACTACATAACGATCCACCAATGTCATTTGATGTGTTTTCTTCTCATGAACCACACATGGATCCACCCATTGTCATTGCATGTCTGTTCTTTTAATGAACCACAACTAGAGTCATTGCATGTATATGCATTCCACAAACTACATATGGATCCACCAGTGTCATTGCATGTCTGTTCTTTTCATGAACCACATCCAGTGTCATTGCATGTCTGTTCCTCTAAACAAACCACACATGGATCCACCTAGTGTGATTGCATGTGTATTCTTTTCACAAACCACACATGGATAAACCAGTGTCATTGCATGTGTGTTCTTCTCATGAACCACAACCTGTGTCATTGCATGTGTGTTCTTCTAAACAAACCACACATGGATCCACCTAGTGTGATTGCTTGTCTGTTCTTTTCACAAACCAGACATGGATCCACCAGTGTCATTGCATGTGTATTCTTTTCATGAACCACAACTAGAGTCATTGCATGTCTATTCTTTCCACAAACCACACATGGATCCACCTAGTGTGATTGCATGTCTGTTCTTCTCATGAACCACACCTAGTGTCATTGCCTGTCTATTCTTTTCATGAACCACACCTAGTGTCATTGCATGTCTGTTCCTCTAAACAAACCACACATGGATCCACCTAGTGTGATTGCATGTCTGTTCTTTTCACAAACCACACATGTATCAACCAGTGTCATTGCATGTGTGTTCTTCAAACCAAACCACACATGGATCCACCTAGTGTGATTGCATGTTTGTTCTTTTCACAAACCACACATGGATCCATGCAGTGTCATTGCATGTCTGTTCTTTTTATGAACCATACCTAGAGTCATTGCATGTCATTTCTTCTCACAAACCACATAAGGATCCACCAGTGTTATTACATGTGTGTTCTTCTCATGAACCACAGCCAGTGTGATTGCATGCATGTTCTTCTCACAAACTACATAACGATCCACCAATGTCATTGGATGTGTGTTCTTCTCATGAACCACACATGGATCCACCCATTGTCATTGCATGTCTGTTCTTTTAATGAACCACAACTAGAGTCTTTGCATGTATGTGCATTCCACAAACCACATATGGATCCACCAGTGTCATTGCATGTCTGTTCTTTCATTGAACCACATCCAGTGTCATTGCATGTCTGTTCCTCTAAACAAACCACACATGGATCTACCTAGTGTGATTGCATGTGTATTCTTTTCACAAACCACACATGGATCCACCAGTGTCATTGCATGTGTGTTCTTCTCATGAACCACAACCTGTGTCATTGCATGTGTGTTCTTCTAAACAAACCACACATGGATCCACCTAGTGTGATTACTTGTCTGTTCTTTTCACAAACCAGACATGGATCCACCAGTGTCATTGCATGTGTATTCTTTTCATGAACCACAACTAGAGTCATTGCATGTCTATTCTTTCCACAAACCACACATGGATCCACCTAGTGTGATTGCATGTCTGTTCTTCTCATGAACCACACCTAGTGTCATTGCCTGTCTATTCTTTTCATGAACCACACCCAGTGTCATTGCATGTCTGTTCCTCTAAACAAGCCACACATGGATCCACCTAGTGTGATTACATGTCTGTTCTTTTCACAAACCACACATGTATCAACCAGTGTCATTGCATGTGTGTTCTTCAAACCAAACCACACATGGATCCACCTAGTGTGATTGCATGTTTGATCTTTTCACAAACCACACATGGATCCATGCAGTGTCATTGCATGTCTGTTCTTTTTATGAACTATACCTAGAGTCATTGCATGTCATTTCTTCTCACAAACCACATAAGGATCCACCAGTGTTATTACATGTGTGTTCTTCTCATGAACCACAACCATTGTGATTGCATGCATGTTCTTCTCACAAACTACATAACGATCCACCAATGTCATTGGATGTGTGTTCTTCTTATGAACCACAAATAGATCCACCCATTGTCATTGCATGTCTGTTCTTTTAATGAACCACAACTAGAGTCATTGCATGTATGTGCATTCCACAAACTACATATGGATCCACCAGTGTTATTGCATGTCTGTTCTTTTCATGAACCACATCCAGTGTCATTGCATGTCTGTTCCTCTAAACAAACCACACATGGATCCACCTAGTGTGATTGCATGTCTATTCTTTTCACAAACCACACATGGATCCACCAGTGTCATTGCATGTGTGTTCTTCTCATGAACCACAACCTGTGTCATTACATGTGTGTTCTTCTAAACAAACCACACATGGATCCACCTAGTGCGATTGTATGTCTGTTCTTTTCACAAACCAGACATGGATCCACCATTGTCATTGCATGTGTGTTCTTTTGATGAACCACAACTAGAGTCATTGCATGTCTATTCTTTCCACAAACCACACATGGATCCACCTAGTGTGATTGCATGTCTATTCTTCTCATGAACCACACCCAGTGTCATTGCATGTGTGTTCTTCTCATGAACCACACCCAGTGTCATTGCATGTGTGTTCTTCTCACAAACCACATAAGGATCCACCAGTGTCATTGTCACATCTTGTAATGTGAAAAATAAATGAATAAAAATAAAACTTTGTTTGATTTTCAGGGCCAGAAGAAACTTTTTGAATTCCAATAGGAATCTTCAAACCTATTTTGAACAATTAAATCCTAAAGGGATTTATAAAGATAAACATTTAATAAAGGAAAATAAAATATTTTGGAATTACTATTTTGGAATCTTTTAATAAAAGATTTAGTTTTCAAATGAAAAGGTGGATTTATAAATAAAGATTATATTTTAAAAAGCCAAATTAATTTTGGCCAAGCTTTTATAATAAAATATTTTGTTTTGATAATAAAATAATAAGGATTTAAATATCCAATTTTATTTAAGTAAAGGCTTTTCCTATTTTAAATGAACACTAAAACTTATTTAATTATTTTAAATAAGTTTTCCAAGTATTTTATTACTACTTTGAAATCTTTTTATAAAAGGTTTTGGTTTTCAAAATGAAAAGAAATATTTTAAATAAAGATTATTTTATAAAGCCAAATTAAACCTTGGCCAAGACTTTGAAACAAAAAGGTTTTGCTTTGATTAAAATAGTAGAGGTTTATTTAAAATAAAATAAAAGGATTTAAATATCCAAGTTTTATTAATAAAGGTTTTACTATTTCCAAAACATCAAAACTTATTTATTTATTTAAAATAAGTTTTCCAAGTATTTTATATTTAATTGTTAATGGACCCTATAGCAAAAATGTGATTTTGTTTTAAACAAGTTTTCCAAATACTTTTTATTTTTCAATAAAATCTACTGATTTGGTTTTGAAAATATTTGGATTTCAAATGGAGATTTTATTAATTAAATCAAACCCTATTTTATTAAATAACTAAAGATCCATTTTATTTAATTATTAAATGGATCCTAAAATGAATAAAAATATTATTTTATTTTGAGATTTGGTTTATGTTGATAAACAGAACCAAATTCAAAGTACAAAGTTGAGTGATTGTATGAATTTGTTTGAATGTTGTTTGATTGATTGAATTTCAAAAACAGAAAAAGAATTAGAAAAGGAAAATGTTTCAGGCAGAAAAAAATAGTGCACAGGACCCAGCCCACTAAGGCCCAGAAGCAGCCCAGTATTCCCTCCTGAAGAAAACGGTTGACGCCGATTAAGCTACCCGCTAAGCAGCTGACCGGTGGACCTCCCCCTCCTTTCTTTTCCCACTGACCGGTGGACCCCACCTCTACTGCTCATCGTTTCACCCGCGCCAGCCGTTTCTTCCTCCTCCCTCAACGTCGCTCTGCCGCCATTGATTTCGATTAAATCCGCGTTGATGACCGGCTTAATTCGCCCAGCGACCATGCTCCCTTAAAAGCCTCTCCCTCCTCGTCATTTTCCCCCAGACAACTCCTCCTCTCTGCCCCTAGGCTGTCGCCAATTTCTTCTGCACCACCCGCCGTCTCCGACGAGCTCCCTCCTCAATTCTGGTGACCCAGCGCCGCCCCTTGCCTCATCGACCACGCACACATACTCCACACTCCCTGGCGCTCGTCGGCAAGGACGAGCTCAACGCCATTGCCCGCTTTTGGCTCCGGCGACCTCCCCAGGTAAACTCCGTTCACCCCCGCAGCTCCTGTTGATGCTCCCATCTTCCCCAGATCAATACGCGTCTGACCACATCCTTATTTTGCCTCGGCGCAACCTGCAATCTCACCTTCGACAGCAACCAGTGCCGCCCGTCGTCAGACGCAACTCCGACAAGGAATTCCTGCAACCCTAGTGCGCCCCTTGACCAACCGCGAGTACCTTGAGCTTCGCCGTGTTCTCCTGAGCCTGGTGAGCATCTCCTTACTCTCCCTTGCTTCCTCTAGCGCCAGCTCCGCCGCTAGCCGAGCATCGCCGCCGCTCACCGTTGCTCGGCACCGCCAGTTCTTGGTCGCTGTGTTGATAGCCGTTAGATGAAGATCGTAGGGACACGATAGATCACTTAACCAGAACCGTTACGCTTGATCTGCACCGCTCAACCTAAGTTAGATCCAACGCACCGCAGCGTGATCCGGCCGAACCGTTACCAGCGAATGACGATAGAACACGTGTCTGTTGATCTGTTTAAAACAGATTTGAAAACAGAATATTTTGCAAACTTCAAACCCTTGTAACTTTGAATCCACATGTCCAAAAATTACAAATTTTATGTCGTTGGATTCAGGAGAGAAAGACCTAGCCAACCATGCCCTTGGTTTAGAAAATAGTATCTGTTAGTTTGCTTGATTTTGCAGATTCTTTTGTGTGCTAGTTTAGCTTAGAAAAATTGTTTAAAAATGATTTTTGGGTTAAAACCTTTGCAAAATGGATTGTGGTGACCTTACTGACCCTAGGAGCCAACCCATGTTTTGGAAAATGAATTTGGAAAAGTTTAGAATGGATTAATTGGTTTAGTTCATTTCTAGCTAAATAAAACTATTGATTTGTTTGTGAAAATGGTTTAAAAATGAATTCGGGGAATAAAATCTTTGGCAAAAGGTGTATCTTGAACCTACTAACATTGGGAACCACTTTGTGGACTCAAAAATGTATTTGGTGAAATAAAAATATGATTCTTTGATTTAAAACCATTTCTAGTCAAATAGAAATGTGGTTTATTTATTAAAATTGATTTTGGAGGAAAACCTTTAGAAAATGTTTTGTTTTAAACTCTCTGACCCTAAACACCAAGTTTTGCAATAGCAACTCATTTGGTGAAAAACATAAAGTTTTGTCTTGATAGAAATGTCTTCCACCACATAAAATGATGTTCAAGTCTAAAAATGATTATGGACAAAACCCTTTTTACAAATGACTTTGCCATTTTGGTAAATGACCAATTTGGAACTTACAAAGTTTAGAAGCCTAGTGGAGACCATCCTTGCAATAGGACCATCCTTTGCATGCTTACATGCATGACTTAGACTCCATTGTTTTATGTGTGTGAATTGTTTGTTTGACTTTGGTTTGGAATGTGAATTGAATTTGTGTTTGCTTGATTGACTTGTAGTGAATTTAACAAAGTGTGATACTAGCAAGATCAAGGAGTGAACCATCATTCCCTACCAAAAAGGCAAGTTACACTATCATACAAAAGTCCTACTATTTTCATTATACTTAGTGGATTTTGAAAACATGCATGAAAACAATTTTTTACTTATGATATGCTAAATCCTAATAGGATTCCCTTACATTACTTAGTGAAAACCTTGTAGTTGTACATGCTTATCCATGCTATATTTTGAAAAAGAGATACATGTTGAGATTTTACAAAGTTGAGAAAAGGACTTGTGTTTTTTTATAATAAAACAAGGACTCAATGAACCACCTAGGTGGAGGATACTTTAAGTTTTGGAGAAGGTGGCAACAAAAGGAACCTTGACTATGGTAATATCTTTGTGTTGTGCTCCAAAAGAAAACCCACCTAGGAAACTTAGAGATTGAACATGTTTCTCGTACAGTGGCTTCCGTGTGCAACCACATGCTATTATGGCTCTGGCTTAGTCAACTACATTGGGAAGACCCATGCATCGTCTTCAGTTTACTGGACATGGGGATCTAGAATTGCTTCATGGGTACTAAAGACAAGCTAGCAATGATGTATTGGGAGGACCCTTTGGAAAGACTTCGTCACATTCTCAATCTGCCAGTATTCCATCTTGGTGAGTACTAATCCAGCGGCCACTGGTGGCATCAAGATGAGATTGTGTCATGTGGGTAAAGTGTACTACTTCTGCAGAAGATAAAAAAATCTAAGTACTTAGCCGTGTCCTCGGTTATGGACAATACTGAGCAACTAAGGCCTGAAGCTATGGAAGATCTCGACACTCTAATTTCTAAAAGAAAACTTTTAAAACTTGATGCACTTGGGGTTGCCAAGGTGCTCAAGAGATTTTGACAAGGACTTGAACACTTGAGTTTTTACCAAGGAGTTCAAGAGATTTTTTTTAAAGGAGATTTGACAAAGGACCAAAACCATTTTGAAAATATAGGATAAAATATTGCTTTATGCAAATGAGCCTAAAACTCTACTTAGCCAAATATGCATGTAATGATAGGATCCACTCATCTTATATATAGAAGTGAAACTTGCCAATACAATTCAAATGTATTGACCCTTGTGGCTGTAACTTGTAATGTTGCAGGTTTGATTGATTTAGTGAAGATTGTTTGATTAGGATTACAAAGTCTACAACCAACATCTGCCTGTGGCACTTGAAGATGAAGGACCCCATACTTATAGTTATTCCGCTGCAATGTAATGTAATAGACAAATGAGCTATGTAAGATGTAATGAATTATTTTATTCCTGGTTATAAAGTTGTATTATGACCTTTGTTTCTTGATATTACATCTTAACTGTGGATGCTAGCTATTGATCCAGGGACTAGCATTGTAAAACACAGGGGGCTCTATCTTATTAAAGATTGGGGACACCACAGTCATTGGATGTGTGTTCTTCTCATGAACCACAAATGGATCCACCCAGTGTCATTGCATGTCTGTTCTTTTCATGAACCACAACTAGAGTCATTGCATGCCAGTTCTTCTCACAAACCACATAAGGATCCACCAGTGTCATTGCATGTCTGTTCTTCTCATGAACCACACCCATTTTCATTGCTTGTGTGTTCTTCTCATGAACCACACATGGATACACCAGTGTCACTTCATGTGTGTTCTTTTCATGAAGCACATCTAGAGTCATTGCATGTGTGTTCTTCTTCACAAACCACACATGGATCCACCAGTGTCATTGCATGTGTGTTATTTTCATGAACCACAGGTAGAGTCATTGCATGTGTGTTCTTCTAAACAAACCACATAAGGATCCACCAGTGTCATTGCATGTCTGTTCTTTTCATGAACCACACCCAGTGTCATTGCATGTATGGTCCTTTAAACAAACCACACATGGATCCACCTAGTGTGATTGCATGTCTGTTCTTTTCACAAACCACACATGGATCCACCAGTGTCATTACATGTGTGTTCTTTTCATGAACCATAGCTAGTCATTGCATGTATGTTCTTTCCACAAACCACACATGGATCCACCTAGTGAGATTGCATGTCTGTTCTTTTCACAAACCACACATGGATCCACCAGTGTCATTGCATGTGTGTTCTTCTCATGAACCACAGCCAGTGTCATTGCATGTATGTTCTTCTCACAAACCACATAAGGATCCACCAGTGTCATTGGATGTGTGTTCTTCTCATGAACCACAAATGGATCCACCCAGTGTCATTGCATGTCTGTTCTTTTCATGAACCACAACTAGAGTCATTGCATGCCAGTTCTTCTCACAAACCACATAAGGATCCACCAGTGTAATTGCATGTCTGTTCTTCTCATGAACCACACCCATTTTCATTGCTTGTGTGTTCTTCCCATGAACCACACATGGATACACCAGTGTCATTGCATGTGTGTTCTTTTCATGAAGCACATCTAGAGTCATTGCATGTGTGTTCTTCTTCACAAACCACACATGGATCCACCAGTGTCATTGCATGTGTGTTCTTTTCATGAACCACAGCTAGAGTCATTGCATGTGTGTTCTTCTAAAAAAACCACATAAGGATCCACCAGTGTCATTGCATATGCATTTTTCATGAACCACACCCAGTGTCATTGCATGTATGCCCCTCTAAGAAAACCGCACATGGATCCACCTAGTGTGATTGCATGTCTGTTCTTTTCACAAACCACACATGTATCCACCAGTGTCATCGCATGTGTGTTCTTCTACACAAACCACACATGGATCCACCTAGTGTGATTGCATGTCTGTTCTTTTCACAAACCACACATGGATCCAATAGTGTCATTGCATGTGTGTTCTTTTCATGAACCACTGCTAGAGTCATTGCATGTCTGTTTTTCCACAAACCACACATGGATCCACCTAGTGTGATTGCATGTCTGTTCTTTTCACAAACCACACATGGATCCACCAGTGTCATTGAATGTGTGTTCTTCTTATGAACCACACATGGATCCACCTAGTGCCATTGCATGTCTGTTCTTTTCATGAACCAGAGCTAGAGTCATTGCATGTCTGTGCTTTCCACAAACCACATATGGATCCACCAGTGTCATTGCATGTCTTTTCTTTTCATGAACCACACCAAGTGTCATTGCATGTATGTTCCTCTAAACAAACCACACATGGATCCACCTAGTGTGATTGCATGTTTGTTCTTTTCACAAACCACACATGGATCCACCAGTGTCATTGCATGTGTGTTCTTCTCATGAACCACAGCTAGTGTCATTGCATGTGTGTTCTTCTAAACAAACCACACATGGATCCACCTAGTGTGATTGCATGTGTGCTCTTTTCACAAACCACACATGGATCCACCAGTGTCATTGCATGTGTGTTCTTTTTAGGAATCACAGCTTGAGTCATTGCATGTCTGCTCTTTCCACAAACCACACATGGATCCACCTAGTCTGATCGCATGTTTGTTCTTTCCACAAACCACACATGGACACACAAGTGTCATTGCATGTGTGTTCTTCTCATGAACCACAGCTAGTGTCATTGCATGTATGTTCTTCTCACAAACCACATAGGGATCGACCAGTGTCATTGGATGTGTGTTCTTCTCATGAACCACACATGGATCCACCCAGTGTCATTGCATGTCTGTTCTTTTCATAAACCACAGCTAGAGTCATTGCATGTCTGTGCTTTCCACAAATCACATATGGATCCACCAGTGTCATTGCATGTGTGTTCTTCTCATGAACCACAGCCAGTGTCATTGCATGTGTGTTCTTGTAAATAAACCACACATGGATCCACCTAGTGTGATTGCATGTGTGTTCTTCTTCACAAACCACACATGGATCCACTAGTGTCATTACATGTGTTTTCTTTTCATGAACCACGGCTAGAGTCATTGCATGTCTGTTCTTTCCACAAACCACACATGGATCCACCTATTGTGATTGCATGTCTGTTCTTTTCACAAACCACACATGGATCCACTATTGTCATTGCATGTGTGTTCTTCTCATGAACTATAGCCAGTGTCATTGCATGTCTGTTCTTTTCATGAACCACAGCTAGTTTGATTGCATGTCTGTTCTTTTCACAAACCACATAAGGATCCACCAGTGTCATTGCATGTCTGTTCTTCTCATGAAGCACACCTAGTGTCATTGCATGTGTGTTCTTCTGATGAACCACACATGGATACACCAGTGTCATTGCATGTGTTTTTTTTTCATGAACCACGACTAGAGTCATTGCATGTGTGTTCTTCTTCACAAACCACACATGGATCCACCAGTGTCATTAGATGTGTGTTCTTTTCATGAACCATAGCTAGAGTCATTACATCTGTGTTCTAAAAAAAGCACATAAGGATCCATCAATGTCATTGCATGTCTGTTCTTTTCATGAACCGCACCTAGTGTCATTGCATGTATGTTCCTCTAAACAAACCACACATGGATCCACCTAGTGTGATTTCATGTCTATTCTTTTCACAAACCACACATGGATCCACAAGTGTCATTACATGTGTGTTCTTCTCATGAACCACAGCCAGTGTCTTTGCATGTGTGTTCTTCTAAACAACCCACATATCGATCCACTTAGTGTGATTGCATGTGTGTTCTTCTTCCAAAGCACACATGGATCCACCAGTGTCATTGCATGTCTGCTCTTTTCATGAACCACACCCAGTGTCATTGCATGTCTATTCCTCTAACCAAACCACACATGGATCCACCTAGTGTCATTGCATGTGTGTTCTTCTAAACAAACCACACATGGATCCACCTAGTGTGATTGCATGTCTGTTCTTTTCACAAACCACACATGGATCCACTAGTGTCATTACATGTGTGTTCTTTTCATGAACCACAGGTAGAGTCATTGCATGTCTGTTCTTTCCACAATCCACACATGGATCCACCTAGTGTGATTGCATGTCTGTTCTTTTCACAAACCACACATGGATCCACCAGTGTCATTGCATGTGTGTTCTTCTCATGAACCACAGCCAGTGTCATTGCATGTATATTGTTCTCACAGACCACATATGGATCCACCAGTGTCATTGGATGTGTGTTCTTGTCATGAACTACACATGGATCTACCCCGTGTTATTGCATGTTTGTTCTTTTCATGAACCACATCTAGAGTCGTTGCATGTCTGTGCTTTCCACAAACCACATATGGATCCACCAGTGTCATTGCAAGTATTTTATTTTAATTAACAACACCCTGTGTCATTGCATATACATGTTCCTCTAAACAAACCACATGGATCCACCTAGTGTGATTGCATGTCTGTTCTTTTCACAAATCACACAAGGATCCACCAGTGTCTTTGCATGTGTGTTCTTTTCATGAACCATAGCTAGAGTCATTGCATGTCTGTTCTTTCCACAAACCACACAGGGATCCACCTAGTGTGATTGCATGTCTGTTCTTTTCACAAACCACACATGCATCCACTAGTGTCATTGCATGTATGTTCTTTTCATGAACCACACCCAGTGTCATTGCATGTCTGTTCCTCTAAACAAACCACACATGGATCCACCTACTGTGATTGCATGTCTGTTCTGTTCAAAAACCACACATGTATCCACCAGTGTCATTGCATGTGTGTTGTTCTAAACAAACCACACATGGATCCACCTAGTGTGATTACATGTCTGTTCTTTTCACAAACCACACATGGATCCACTAGTGTCATTACATGTGTGTTCTTTTCATGAACCACAGCTAGTCATTGCATGTATGTTCTTTCCACAAACCACACATGGATCCACCTAGTGTGATTGCATGTCTGTTCTTTTCACAAAACACACATTGATCCACCAGTGTCATTGCATGTGTGTTCTTCTCATGAACCATAGCCAGTGTGATTGCATGTATGTTCTTCTCACAAACCACATAAGGATCCACCAGTGTCATTGGATGTGTGTTCTTCTACACAAACCACACATGGATCCACCTAGTGTGATTGCATGTCTGTTCTTTTCACAAACCACACATGGATCCACTAGTGTCATTGCATGTGTGTTCTTTTCATGAACCACTGCTAGAGTTATTGCATGTCTGTTGTTTCCACAAACCACACATGGATCCACCTAGTGTGATTGCATGTCTGTTCTTTTCACAAACCACACATGGATCCACCAGTGTCATTGAATGTGTGTTGTTCTCATGAACCACACATGGATCCACCTAGTGCCATTACATGTGTGTTCTTTTCATGAACCAGAGCTAGAGTCATTGCATGTCTCTGCTTTCCACAAACCACATATGGATCCACCAGTGTCATTGCATGTCTTTTCTTTTCATGAACCACACCAAGTGTCATTGCATGTATGTTCCTCTAAACAAACCACACATGTATCCACCTAGTGTGATTGCATGTTTGTTCTTTTCACAAACCACACATGGATCCACCAGTGTCATTGCATGTGTGTTCTTCTCATGAACCACAGCTAGTGTCATTGCATGTGTGTTCTTCTAAACAAACCACACATGGATCCACCTAGTGTGATTGCATGTGTGCTCTTTTCACAAACCACACATGGATCCACCAGTGTCATTGCATGTGTGTTCTTTTTAGGAATCACAGCTAGAGTCATTGCATGTCTGCTCTTTCCACAAACCACACATGGATCCACCTAGTCTAATTGCATGTTTGTTCTTTCCACAAACCACACATGGACACACAAGTGTCATTGCATGTGTGTTCTTCTCATGAACCATAGCTAGTGTCATTGCATGTATGTTCTTCTCACAAACCACATAAGGATCGACCGGTGTCATTGGATGTGTGTTCTTCTCATGAACCACACATGGATCCACCCAGTGTCATTGCATGTCTGTTCTTTTCATAAACCACAGCTAGAGTCATTGCATGTCTGTGCTTTCCACAAACCACATATGGATCCACCAGTGTCATTGCATGTTTATTCTTTTCATGAACCACACCCAGTGTCATTGCATGTGTGTTCTTGTAAATAAACCACACGTGGATCCACCTAGTGTGATTGCATGTGTGTTCTTCTTCACAAACCACACATGGATCCACTAGTGTCATTACATGTGTTTCCTTTTCATGAACCACGGCTAGAGTCATTGCATGTCTGTTCTTTCCACAAACCACACATGGATCCACCTATTGTGATTGCATGTCTGTTCTTTTCACAAACCACACATGGATCCACTAGTGTCATTGCATGTGTGTTCTTCTCATGAACTATAGCCAGTGTCATTGCATGTCTGTTCTTTTCATGAACCACAGCTAGTTTGATTGCATGTCTGTTCTTTTCACAAACCACATAAGGATCCACCAGTGTCATTGCATGTCTGTTCTTCTCATGAACCACACCTAGTGTCATTGCATGTGTGTTCTTCTGATGAACCACACATGGATACACCAGTGTCATTGCATGTGTGTTCTTTTCATGAACCACGACTAGAGTCATTGCATGTGTGTTCTTCTTCACAAACCACACATGGATCCACCAGTGTCATTAGATGTGTGTTCTTTTCATGAACCATAGCTAGAGTCATGACATCTGTGTTCTAAAAAAAGCACATAAGGATCCATCAATGTCATTGCATGTCTGTTCTTTTCATGAACCGCACCTAGTGTCATTGCATGTATGTTCCTCTAAATAAACCACACATGGATCCACCTAGTGTGATTTCATGTCTATTCTTTTCACAAACCACACATGGATCCACAAGTGTCATTACATGTGTGTTCTTCTCATGAACCACAGCCAGTGTCTTTGCATGTGTGTTCTTCTAAACAACCCACATATCGATCCACTTAGTGTGATTGCATGTGTGTTCTTCTTCCAAAGCACACATGGATCCACCAGTGTCATTGCATGTCTGCTCTTTTCATGAACCACACCCAGTGTCATTGCATGTCTATTCCTCTAACCAAACCACACATGGATCCACCTAGTGTCATTGCATGTGTGTTCTTCTAAACAAACCACACATGGATCCACCTAGTGTGATTGCATGTCTGTTCTTTTCACAAACCACACATGGATCCACTAGTGTCATTACATGTGTGTTCTTTTCATGAACCACAGGTAGAGTCATTGCATGTCTGTTCTTTCCACAATCCACACATGGATCCACCTAGTGTGATTGCATGTCTGTTCTTTTCACAAACCACACATGGATCCACCAGTGTCATTGCATGTGTGTTCTTCTCATGAACCACAGCCAGTGTCATTGCATGTATATTGTTCTCACAGACCACATATGGATCCACCAGTGTCATTGGATGTGTGTTCTTGTCATGAACTACACATGGATCTACCCCGTGTTATTGCATGTTTGTTCTTTTCATGAACCACATCTAGAGTCGTTGCATGTCTGTGCTTTCCACAAACCACATATGGATCCACCAGTGTCATTGCATGTATGTTCTTTTCATGAACCACACCCTGTGTCATTGCATGTGTGTTCTTCTAAACAAACCACACATGGATCCACCTAGTGTGATTGCATGTCTGTTCTTTTCACAAATCACACAAGGATCCACCAGTGTCTTTGCATGTGTGTTCTTTTCATGAACCATAGCTAGAGTCATTGCATGTCTGTTCTTTCCACAAACCACACAGGGATCCACCTAGTGTGATTGCATGTCTGTTCTTTTCACAAACCACACATGCATCCACCAGTGTCATTGCATGTATGTTCTTTTCATGAACCACACCCAGTGTCATTGCATGTCTGTTCCTCTAAACAAACCACACATGGATCCACCTACTGTGATTGCATGTCTGTTCTGTTCAAAAACCACACATGTATCCACCAGTGTCATTGCATGTGTGTTGTTCTAAACAAACCACACATGGATCCACCTAGTGTGATTACATGTCTGTTCTTTTCACAAACCACACATGGATCCACTAGTGTCATTACATGTGTGTTCTTTTCATGAACCACAGCTAGTCATTGCATGTATGTTCTTTCCACAAACCACACATGGATCCACCTAGTGTGATTGCATGTCTGTTCTTTTCACAAAACACACATGGATCCACCAGTGTCATTGCATGTGTGTTCTTCTCATGAACCATAGCCAGTGTGATTGCATGTATGTTCTTCTCACAAACCACATAAGGATCCACCAGTGTCATTGGATGTGTGTTCTTCTACACAAACCACACATGGATCCACCTAGTGTGATTGCATGTCTGTTCTTTTCACAAACCACACATGGATACACTAGTGTCATTGCATGTGTGTTCTTTTCATGAAGCACATCTAGAGTCATTGCATGTGTGTTCTTCTTCACAAACCACACATGGATCCACCAGTGTCATTGCATGTGTGTTCTTTTCATGAACCACAGCTAGAGTCATTGCATGTGTGTTCTTCTAAACAAACCACATAAGGATCCACCAGTGTCATTGCATGTGTCTTTTTTCATGAACCACACCCAGTGTCATTGCATGTATGTCCCTCTAAGAAAACCGCACATGGATCCACCTAGTGTGATTGCATGTCTGTTCTTTTCACAAACCACACATGTATCCACCAGTGTCATTGCATGTGTGTTCTTCTACACAAACCACACATGGATCCACCTAGTGTGATTGCATGTCTGTTCTTTTCACAAACCACACATGGATCCACTAGTGTCATTGCATGTGTGTTCTTTTCATGAACCACTGCTAGAGTCATTGCATGTCTGTTGTTTCCACAAACCACACATGGATCCACCTAGGGTGATTGCATGTCTGTTCTTTTCACAAACCACACATGGATCCACCAGTGTCATTGAATGTGTGTTCTTCTCATGAACCACACATGGATCCACCTAGTGCCATTGCATGTCTGTTCTTTTCATGAACCAGAGCTAGAGTCATTGCATGTTTGTGCTTTCCACAAACCACGTATGGATCCACTAGTGTCATTGCATGTCTTTTCTTTTCATGAACCACACCAAGTGTCATTGCATGTATGTTCCTCTAAACAAACCACACATGGATCCACCTAGTGTGATTGCATGTTTGTTCTTTTCACAAACCACACATGGATCCACCAGTGTCATTGCATGTGTGTTCTTCTCATGAACCACAGCTAGTGTCATTGCATGTGTGTTCTTCTAAACAAACCACACATGGATCCACCTAGTGTGATTGCATGTCTGTTCTTTTCACAAATCACACAAGGATCCACCAGTGTCTTTGCATGTGTGTTCTTTTCATGAACCATAGCTAGAGTCATTGCATGTCTGTTCTTTCCACAAACCACACAGGGATCCACCTAGTGTGATTGCATGTCTGTTCTTTTCACAAACCACACATGCATCCACCAGTGTCATTGCATGTATGTTCTTTTCATGAACCACACCCAGTGTCATTGCATGTCTGTTCCTCTAAACAAACCACACATGGATCCACCTACTGTGATTGCATGTCTGTTCTGTTCAAAAACCACACATGTATCCACCAGTGTCATTGCATGTGTGTTGTTCTAAACAAACCACACATGGATCCACCTAGTGTGATTACATGTCTGTTCTTTTCACAAACCACACATGGATCCACTAGTGTCATTACATGTGTGTTCTTTTCATGAACCACAGCTAGTCATTGCATGTATGTTCTTTCCACAAACCACACATGGATCCACCTAGTGTGATTGCATGTCTGTTCTTTTCACAAAACACACATGGATCCACCAGTGTCATTGCATGTGTGTTCTTCTCATGAACCATAGCCAGTGTGATTGCATGTATGTTCTTCTCACAAACCACATAAGGATCCACCAGTGTCATTGGATGTGTGTTCTTCTACACAAACCACACATGGATCCACCTAGTGTGATTGCATGTCTGTTCTTTTCACAAACCACACATGGATACACTAGTGTCATTGCATGTGTGTTCTTTTCATGAAGCACATCTAGAGTCATTGCATGTGTGTTCTTCTTCACAAACCACACATGGATCCACCAGTGTCATTGCATGTGTGTTCTTTTCATGAACCACAGCTAGAGTCATTGCATGTGTGTTCTTCTAAACAAACCACATAAGGATCCACCAGTGTCATTGCATGTCTGTTCTTTTCATGAACCACACCCAGTGTCATTGCATGTATGTCCCTCTAAGAAAACCGCACATGGATCCACCTAGTGTGATTGCATGTCTGTTCTTTTCACAAACCACACATGTATCCACCAGTGTCATTGCATGTGTGTTCTTCACAAACCACACATGGATCCACCTAGTGTGATTGCATGTCTGTTCTTTTCACAAACCACACATGGATCCACTAGTGTCATTGCATGTGTGTTCTTTTCATGAACCACTGCTAGAGTCATTGCATGTCTGTTGTTTCCACAAACCACACATGGATCCACCTAGGGTGATTGCATGTCTGTTCTTTTCACAAACCACACATGGATCCACCAGTGTCATTGAATGTGTGTTCTTCTCATGAACCACACATGGATCCACCTAGTGCCATTGCATGTCTGTTCTTTTCATGAACCAGAGCTAGAGTCATTGCATGTTTGTGCTTTCCACAAACCACGTATGGATCCACTAGTGTCATTGCATGTCTTTTCTTTTCATGAACCACACCAAGTGTCATTGCATGTATGTTCCTCTAAACAAACCACACATGGATCCACCTAGTGTGATTGCATGTTTGTTCTTTTCACAAACCACACATGGATCCACCAGTGTCATTGCATGTGTGTTCTTCTCATGAACCACAGCTAGTGTCATTGCATGTGTGTTCTTCTAAACAAACCACACATGGATCCACCTAGTGTGATTGCATGTGTGCTCTTTTCACAAACCACACATGGATCCACCAGTGTCATTGCATGTGTGTTCTTTTTAGGAATCACAGCTAGAGTCATTGCATGTCCGCTCTTTCCACAAACCACACATGGATCCACCTAGTCTGATTGCATGTTTGTTCTTTCCACAAACCACACATGGACACACAAGTGTCATTGCATGTGTGTTCTTCTCATGAACCACAGCTAGTGTCATTGCATGTATGTTCTTCTCACAAACCACATAAGGATTGACCCGTGTCATTGGATGTGTGTTCTTCTCATGAACCACACATGGATCCACCCAGTGTCATTGCATGTCTGTTCTTTTCATAAACCACAGCTAGAGTCATTGCATGTCTGTGCTTTCCACAAACCACATATGGATCCACCAGTGTCATTGCATGTGTGTTCTTCTCATGAACCACAGCCAGTGTCATTGCATGTGTGTTCTTGTAAATAAACCACACATGGATCCACCTAGTGTGATTGCATGTGTGTTCTTCTTCACAAACCACACATGGATCCACTAGTGTCATTACATGTGTTTTCTTTTCATGAACCACGGCTAGAGTCATTGCATGTCTGTTCTTTCCACAAACCACACATGGATCCACCTATTGTGATTGCATGTCTGTTCTTTTCACAAACCACACATGGATCCACCAGTGTCATTGCATGTGTGTTCTTCTCATGAACCACAGCCAGTGTCATTGCATGTGTGTTCTTGTAAATAAACCACACATGGATCCACCTAGTGTGATTGCATGTGTGTTCTTCTTCACAAACCACACATGGATCCACTAGTGTCATTGCATGTGTGTTCTTCTCATGAACTATAGCCAGTGTCATTGCATGTCTGTTCTTTTCATGAACCACAGCTAGTTTGATTGCATGTCATTCTTTCACAAACCACATAAGGATCCACCAGTGTCATTGCATGTCTGTTCTTCTCATGAACCACACCTAGTGTCATTGCATGTGTGTTCTTCTGATGAACCACACATGGATACACCAGTGTCATTGCATGTGTGTTCTTTTCATGAACCACGACTAGAGTCATTGCATGTGTGTTCTTCTTCACAAACCACACATGGATCCACCAGTGTCATTAGATGCGTGTTCTTTTCATGAACCATAGCTAGAGTCATTACATCTGTGTTCTAAAAAAAGCACATAAGGATCCATCAATGTCATTGCATGTCTGTTCTTTTCATGAACCGCACATAGTGTCATTGCATGTATGTTCCTCTAAACAAACCACACATGGATCCACCTAGTGTGATTTCCTGTCTATTCTTTTCACAAACCACACATGGATCCACAAGTGTCATTACATGTGTGTTCTTCTCATGAACCACAGCCAGTGTCTTTGCATGTGTGTTCTTCTAAACAACCCACATATCGATCCACTTTGTGTGATTGCATGTGTGTTCTTCTTCCCAAAGCACACATGGATCCACCAGTGTCATTGCATGTCTACTCTTTTCATGAACCACACCCAGTGTCATTGCATGTCTATTCCTCTAACCAAACCACACATGGATCCACCTAGTGTCATTGCATGTGTGTTCTTCTAAACAAACCACACATGGATCCACCTAGTGTGATTGCATGTCTGTTCTTTTCACAAACCACACATGGATCCACTAGTGTCATTACATGTGTGTTCTTTTCATGAACCACAGGTAGAGTCATTGCATGTCTGTTCTTTCCACAAACCACACATGGATCCACCTAGTGTGATTGCATGTCTGTTCTTTTCACAAACCACACATGGATCCACCAGTGTCATTACATGTGTGTTCTTCTCATGAACCACAGCCAGTGTCATTGCATGTATATTGTTCTCACAGACCACATAAGGATCCACCAGTGTCATTGGATGTGTGTTCTTCTCATGAACTACACATCGATCTACCTCGTGTTATTGCATGTTTGTTCTTTTCATGAACCACATCTAGAGTCGTTGCATGTCTGTGATTTCCACAAACCACATATGGATCCACCAGTGTCATTGCATGTATGTTCTTTTCATGAACCACACCCTATGTCATTGCATGTCTGTTCCTCTAAACAAACCACACATGGATCCACCTAGTGTGATTGCATGTCTGTTCTTTTCACAAAACACACAAGGATCCACCAGTGTCTTTGCATGTGTGTTCTTTTCATGAACCTTAGCTAGAGTCATTGCATGTCTGTTCTTTCCACAAACCACACAGGGATCCACCTAGTGTGATTGCATGTCTGTTCTTTTCACAAACCACACATGGATCCACCAGTGTCATTGCATGTGTGTTCTTTTCATGAACCACACCAAGTGTCATTGCATGTCTGTTCCTCTAAACAAACCACACATGGATCCACCTACTGTGATTGCATGTCTGTTCTGTTCAAAAACCACACATGTATCCACCAGTGTCATTGCATGTGTGTTCCTCTAAACAAACCACACATGGATCCACCTAGTGTGATTGCATGTATGTTCTTTTCACAAACCACACATGGATCCACCAGTGTCATTGCATGTGTGTTCTTTTCATGAACCACAGCTAGATCCATTGCATGTCTGTTCTTTCCACAAACCACACATGGATCCACCTAGTGTTATTGCATGCATGTTCTTTTCACAAACCACATATGGATCCACCAGTGTCATTGCATGTGTGTTCTTCTCATGAACCACAACCAGTGTCATTGCATGTATGTTCTTCTCACAAACCACATAAGGATCCACCAGTGTCATTGGATGTGTGTTCTTCTCATGAACCACACATGGATCAACCCAGTGTCATTGCATGTTTGTTCTTTTCATGAACCACAACTAGAGTCATTGCATGTCAGTTCTTCTCACAAACCACATAAGGATCCACCAGTGTCATTGCATGTCTGTTCTTCTCAGGAACCACACCCAGTGTCATTGCATGTGTGTTCTTCTCATGAACCACACATGGATACACCAATGTCATTGCATGTGTGTTCTTTTCATGAACCACAACTAGAGGCATTGCGTGTGTGTTCTTTTCATGAACCACAACTAGAGGCATTGCATGTGTGTTCTTCTTCACAAAACACATGGATCCACTAGTGTCATTGCATGTGTGTTCTTTTCATGAACCACAGCTAGAGTCATTGCATGTCTGTTCTTTTCATGAACCACACCCAGTGTCATTGCATGTATGTTGCTCTAAACAAACCACACATGGATCCACCTAGTGTGATTGCATGTTTGTTCTTTTCAAAAACCACAGATGTATCAACCAGTGTCATTGCATGTGTTTTCTTCTAAAAAAACCACACATGTATCCACCTAGTGTGACTGCATGTCTGTTCTTTTCACAAACCACACATGGATCCACCAGTGTCATTGCATGTGTGTTATTTTCATAAACCATAGCTAGAGTCATTGCATGTCTGTTCTTTCCACAACCACGCATGGATCCACATAGTGTGATTGCATGTCTGTTCTTTTCACAAACCACACATGGATCCACTAGTGTCATTGCATGTGTGTTCTTCTCATGAACCACAGCCCGTGTCATTGCATGTATGTTCTTGTCACAAACCACATAAGGATCCACGATTGTCATTGGATGTGTGTTCTTCTCATGAACCACACCAAGTGTCATTGCATGTCTATTCTTTTCATGAACCACACCCAGTGTCATTGCATGTCTGTTCCTCTAAACAAACCACACATGGATCCACCTAGTGTGATTACATGTCTGTTCTTTTCATAAACCACACATGTATCAACCAGTGTCATTGCATGTGTGTTCTTCTAAACAAACCACACATGGATCCACCTAGTGTGATTGCATGTCTGTTCTTTTCACAAACCACACATGGATCCACGCAGTGTCATTACATGTCTGTTATTTTCATGAACCATACCTAGAGTCATTGCATGTCATTTCTTCTCACAAACCACATAAGGATCCACCAGTGTCATTACATGTGTGTTCTTCTCATGAACCACAGCCAGTCTCATTGCATGTATGTTCTTCTCACAAACTACATAACGATCCACCAGTGTCATTGGATGTGTGTTATTCTCATGAACAACACATGGATCCACCCAATGTCATTGCATTCCTGTTCTTTTCATGAACAACAGCTAGTCATTGCATGTATGTGCTTTTGACAAACCACATATGGATCCACCAGTGTCATTGCATGTCTGTTCTTTTCATGAACCACATCCAGTGTCATTGCATGTCTGTTCTTTTCATGAACCACAACTAGAATCGTTGCATGTCTGTGCTTTCCACAAACCACATATGGATCCACAAGTCTCATTGCATGTATGCTCTTTTCATGAACCACACCCAGTGTCATTGCATGTCTGTTCCTCTAAACAAACCACACATGGATCCACCTAGTGTTATTGCATGTGTGTTTTTTCACAAACCACACATGGATCCACCAGTGTCTTTGCATGTGTGTTCTTTTCATGAACCACCGCTAGAGTCATTGCATGTCTATTCTTACCACAAACCACACAGGGATCCACCTAGTGTGATTGCATGTCTGTTCTTTTCACAAACCACACATGGATCCACTAGTGTCATTGCATGTATTTTCTTTTCATGAACCACACCCAGTGTGATTGC
This sequence comes from Avena insularis, assembly GCA_023614405.1. NCBI lineage: Eukaryota > Viridiplantae > Streptophyta > Magnoliopsida > Poales > Poaceae > Avena > Avena insularis. Next base: position 87,595 of record JAJUPC010000663.1, on the reverse strand, counting down.
ATGTCTGTTCCTCTAAACAAACCACACATGGATCCACCTAGTGTGATTGCATGTCTGTTCTTTTCACAAACCACACATGTATCAACCAGTGTCATTGCATTTGTCTTCTTCTAAATAAACCACACATGGATCCACCTAGTGTGATTGCATGTCTGTTCTTTTCACAAACCAAACATGGATCCACCAGTGTCATTGCATATGTGTTCTTTTCATAAACCATAGCTAGAGTGATTGCACGTCTGTTCTTTCCACAACCACACATGGATCCACCTAGTGTGATTGCATGCCTGTTCTTTTCACAAACCACACATGGATCCACTAGTGTCATTGCATGTGTGTTCTTCTCATGAACCACAGCCAGTGTCATTGCATGTATTTTCTTGTCACAAACCACATAAGGATCCACCACTTTCATTGGATGTGTGTTCTTCTCATGAACCACACCTAGTGTCATTGCATGTCTATTCTTTTCATGAACCACACCCAGTGTCATTGCATGTCTGTTCCTCTAAACAAACCACACATGGATCCACCTAGTGTGATTGCATGTCTGTTCTTTTCATAAACTACACATGTATCAACCAGTGTCATTGCATGTGTGTTCTTCTAAACAAACCACACATGGATCCACCTAGTGTGATTGCATGTTTGTTCTTTTCACAAACCACACATGGATCCACGTAGTGTCATTGCATGTCTGTTCTTTTTATGAACCATACCTAGAGTCATTGCATGTAATTTCGTCTCACAAACAACATAAGGATCCACCAGTGTTGTTGCATGTGTGTTCTTCTCATGAACCACAACCAGTGTGATTGCATGCATGTTCTTCTCACAAACAACATAACGATCCACCAGTGTCATTGGATGTGTGTTCTTCTCATGAACCACACATGGATCCACACATTGTCATTGCATGTCTGTTCTTTTAATGAACCACAACTAGAGTCATTGCATGTATGTGCATTCCACAAACCACATATAGATCCACCAGTGTCATTGCATGTCTGTTCTTTTCATGAACCACATCTAGTGTCATTGCATGTCTATTCTTTTCATGAACCACAGCTAGAATCGTTGCATGTCTGTGCTTTCCACAAACCACATATGGATCCACAAGTCTCATTGCATGTATGCTCTTTTCATGAACCACACCCAGTGTCATTGCATGTCTGTTCCTCTAAATAAACCACACATGGATCCACCTAGTGTTATTGCATGTGTGTTCTTTTCACAAACCACACATGGATCCACCAATGTCTTTGCATGTGTGTTCTTTTCATGAACCACCGCTAGAGTCATTGCATGTCTGTTCTTTCCACAAACCACATAGGGATCCACCTAGTGTGATTGCATGTCTGTTCTTTTCACAAACCACACATGGATCCAGCCGTGTCATTGCATGTATTTTCTTTTCATGAACCACACCCAGTGTGATTGCATGTCTGTTCCTCTAAACAAACCACACATGGATCCACCTAGTGTGATTGCATGTCTGTTATTTTCACAAACCACACATGTATCAACCAGTGTCATTGCATTTGTGTTCTTCTAAACAAACCACACATGGATCCACCTAGTGTGATTGCATGTCTGTTCTTTTCACAAACCAAACATGGATCCACCAGTGTCATTGCATATGTGTTCTTTTCATAAACCATAGCTAGAGTCATTGCACGTCTGTTCTTTCCACAACCACACATGGATCCACCTAGTGTGATTGCATGCCTGTTCTTTTCACAAACCACACATGGATCCACTAGCGTCATTGCATGTGTGTTCTTCTCATGAACCACAGCCAGTGTCATTGCATGTCTATTCTTTCCACAAACCACATAGGGATCCACCTAGTGTGATTGCATGTCTGTTCTTTTCACAAACCACACATGGATCCACAAGTGTCATTGCATGTATTTTCTTTTCATGAACCACACCCAGTGTGATTGCATGTCTGTTCCTCTAAACAAACCACACATGGATCCACCTAGTGTGATTGCATGTCTGTTCTTTTCACAAACCACACATGTATCAACCAGTGTCATTGCATTTGTGTTCTTCTAAACAAACCACACATGGATCCACCTAGTGTGATTGCATATCTATTCTTTTCACAAACCAAACATGGATCCACCAGTGTCATTGCATATGTGTTCTTTTCATAAACCATAGCTAGAGTCATTGCACGTCTGTTCTTTCCACAACCACACATGGATCCACCTAGTGTGATTGCATGCCTGTTCTTTTCACAAACCACACATGGATCCACTAGTGTCATTGCATGTGTGTTCTTCTCATGAACCACAGCCAGTGTCATTGCATGTATGTTCTTGACACAAACCACATAAGGATCCACCACTGTCATTGGATGTGTGTTCTTCTCATGAACCACACCTAGTGTCATTGCATGTCTATTCTTTTCATGAACCACACCCAGTGTCATTGCATGTCTGTTCCTCTAAACAAACCACACATGGATCCACCTAGTGTGATTGCATGTCTGTTCTTTTCATAAACCACACATGTATCAACCAGTGTCATTGCATGTGTGTTCTTCTAAACAAACCACACATGGATCCACCTAGTGTGATTGCATGTTTGTTCTTTTCACAAACCACACATGGATCCACGTAGTGTCATTGCATGTCTGTTCTTTTTATGAACCATACCTAGAGTCATTGCATGTCATTTCTTCTCACAAACAACATAAGGATCCACCAGTGCTATTGCATGTGTGTTCTTCTCATGAACCACAGCCAGTGTGATTGCATGCATGTTCTTCTCACAAACTACATAACGATCCACCAGTGTCATTGGATGTGTGTTCTTCTCATGAACCACACATGGATCCACCCATTGTCATTGCATGTCTGTTCTTTTAATGAACCACAACTAGAGTCATTGCATGTATGTGCATTCCACAAACCACATATAGATCCACCGGTGTCATTGCATATTTGTTCTTTTCATGAACAACACCCAGTGTCATTGCATGTCTGTTCCTCTAAACAAACCACACATGGATCCACCTTGTGTGATTGAATGTCTATTCTTTTTACAAACCACACATGGATCCACCAGTGTCATTGCATGTGTGTTCTTCTCATGAACCACAACCTATGTCATTTCATATGTGTTCTTCTAAACAAACCACACATGGATCCAGCTAGTGTGATTGCATGTCTGTTCTTTTCACAAACCAGACATGGATCCACCAGTGTCATTGCATGTGTGTTCTTTTCATGAACCACAACTAGAGTCATTGCATGTCTATTCTTTCCACAAACCACACATGGATCCACCAGTGTGATTGCATCTCTGTTCTTTTCACAAATCACACATGGATCCACCAGTGTCATTGCATGTGTGTTCTTCTCATGAACCACAACCAGTGTCATTGCATGTATGTTGTTCTCACAAACCACATAAGGATCCACCCAGTGTCATTGCATGTCTATTCTTTTCATGAACCACAACTAGAGTCGTTGCATGTCTGTGCTTTCCACAAACCACATATGGATCCACCTAGTCTGATTGCATGTCTGTTCTTTTCACAAACCAAACATGGATCCACCAGTGTCATTGCATATGTGTTCTTTTCATAAACCATAGCTAGAGTCATTGCACGTCTGTTCTTTCCACAACCACACATGGATCCACCTAGTGTGATTGCATGCCTGTTCTTTTCACAAACCACACATGGATCCACTAGCGTCATTGCATGTGTGTTCTTCTCATGAACCACAGCCAGTGTCATTGCATGTCTATTCTTTCCACAAACCACATAGGGATCCACCTAGTGTGATTGCATGTCTGTTCTTTTCACAAACCACACATGGATCCACAAGTGTCATTGCATGTATTTTCTTTTCATGAACCACACCCAGTGTGATTGCATGTCTGTTCCTCTAAACAAACCACACATGGATCCACCTAGTGTGATTGCATGTCTGTTCTTTTCACAAACCACACATGTATCAACCAGTGTCATTGCATTTGTGTTCTTGTAAACAAACCACACATGGATCCACCTAGTGTGATTGCATGTCTATTCTTTTCACAAACCAAACATGGATCCACCAGTGTCATTGCATATGTGTTCTTTTCATAAACCATAGCTAGAGTCATTGCACGTCTGTTCTTTCCACAACCACACATGGATCCACCTAGTGTGATTGCATGCCTGTTCTTTTCACAAACCACACATGGATCCACTAGTGTCATTGCATGTGTGTTCTTCTCATGAACCACAGCCAGTGTCATTGCATGTATGTTCTTGACACAAACCACATAAGGATCCACCACTGTCATTGGATGTGTGTTCTTCTCATGAACCACACCTAGTGTCATTGCATGTCTATTCTTTTCATGAACCACACCCAGTGTCATTGCATGTCTGTTCCTCTAAACAAACCACACATGGATCCACCTAGTGTGATTGCATGTCTGTTCTTTTCATAAACCACACATGTATCAACCAGTGTCATTGCATGTGTGTTCTTCTAAACAAACCACACATGGATCCACCTAGTGTGATTGCATGTTTGTTCTTTTCACAAACCACACATGGATCCACGTAGTGTCATTGCATGTCTGTTCTTTTTATGAACCATACCTAGAGTCATTGCATGTCATTTCTTCTCACAAACAACATAAGGATCCACCAGTGCTATTGCATGTGTGTTCTTCTCATGAACCACAGCCAGTGTGATTGCATGCATGTTCTTCTCACAAACTACATAACGATCCACCAGTGTCATTGGATGTGTGTTCTTCTCATGAACCACACATGGATCCACCCATTGTCATTGCATGTCTGTTCTTTTAATGAACCACAACTAGAGTCATTGCATGTATGTGCATTCCACAAACCACATATAGATCCACCGGTGTCATTGCATATTTGTTCTTTTCATGAACAACACCCAGTGTCATTGCATGTCTGTTCCTCTAAACAAACCACACATGGATCCACCTTGTGTGATTGAATGTCTATTCTTTTTACAAACCACACATGGATCCACCAGTGTCATTGCATGTGTGTTCTTCTCATGAACCACAACCTATGTCATTTCATATGTGTTCTTCTAAACAAACCACACATGGATCCAGCTAGTGTGATTGCATGTCTGTTCTTTTCACAAACCAGACATGGATCCACCAGTGTCATTGCATGTGTGTTCTTTTCATGAACCACAACTAGAGTCATTGCATGTCTATTCTTTCCACAAACCACACATGGATCCACCAGTGTGATTGCATCTCTGTTCTTTTCACAAATCACACATGGATCCACCAGTGTCATTGCATGTGTGTTCTTCTCATGAACCACAACCAGTGTCATTGCATGTATGTTGTTCTCACAAACCACATAAGGATCCACCCAGTGTCATTGCATGTCTATTCTTTTCATGAACCACAACTAGAGTCGTTGCATGTCTGTGCTTTCCACAAACCACATATGGATCCACCAGTGTCATTGCATGTTTGTTCTTTTCATGAACCACACCCAGTGTCATTGCATGTCTGTTCCTCTAAACAAACCACACATGGATCCACCTAGTGTGATTGCATGTCTGTTCTTTTCACAAACCACACATGGATCCACTAGTGTCTTTGCATGTGTGTTCTTTTCATGAACCACAGCTAGAGTCATTGCATGTCTGTTCTTTCCACAAACCACACAGGGATCCACCTAGTGTGATTGTATGTCTCTTCTTTTCACAAACCACACATGGATCCACCACTGTCATTGCATGTCTGTTCTTTTCATGAACCACACCCAGTGTCATTGCATGTCTGTTCCTCTAAACAAACGACACATGGATCCACCTAGTGTGATTGCATGTCTGTTCTGTTCACAAACCACACATGTATCCACCAGTGTCATTGCAAGTGTGTTCTTCTAAACAAACCACACATGGATCCACCTGGTGTGATTGCATGTCTGTTCTTCTAAACAAACCACACATGGATCCACCTGGTGTGATTGCATGTCTGTTCTTTTCACAAACCACACATGGATCCACCAGTGTCATTGCATGTGTGTTCTTTTCATGAACCACAGCTAGAGTCATTGCATGTCTGTTCTTTCCACAAACCACACATGGATCCACCTAGTGTGATTGCATGCCTGTTATTTTCACAAACCACACATGGATCCACCAGTGTCATTGCATGTGTGTTCTTTTCATGAACACCAACCAGTGTCATTGCATGCATGCTCTTCTCAGAAACCACATAAGGATCCACCAGTGTCATTGGATGTGTGTTCTTCTCATGAACGACACATGGATCAACCAAGTGTCATTGCATGTCTGTGCTTTTCATGAACCACAACTAGAGTCATTGCATGTGTGTTCTTCTCACAAACCAAATAAAGATCCACTAGTGTCATTGCATGTCTGTTCTTCTCATGAACCACACCCAGTGTCATTGCATGTGTGTTCTTCTCATGAACCACACATGGATACACTAGTGTCATTGCATGTGTGTTCTTTTCATGAACCACAGCTAGAGTCATTGCATGTGTGTTCTTCTAAACAAACCACATAAGGATCCACCAGTGTCATTGCATGTCTGTTTGTTTCATGAACCACACCTAGTCTCATTGCATGTCTGTTCCTCTAAACAAACCACACATGGATCCACCTAATGTGATTGCATGTGTGTTCTTTTCACAAACCACACATGTATCACCCAGTGTCATTGCATGTGTGTTCTTCTAAACAAACCACACATGGATCCAACTAGTGTAATTGCATGTCTGTTCTTTTCACAAACCACACATGGATCCACCATTGTCATTGCCTATGTGTTCTTTTCATAAACCATAGCTAGAGTCATTGCATGTCTGTTCTTTCCACAAACCACACATGGATCCACCTAGTGTGATTGCATGTCTGTTCTTGATGGCTCAATGCACGGCTCCCAGAAAAATGCTTGATGGCGGTGTTGATGTAGAGCTCGTTGTGAACCCCAAGAGGAAGGTATGATAAGCACAGCAGCAAGTTTCCCTCAGTTATGAAACCAAGGTTTAATCGAACCAGTAGGAGCAAGGAAACACCTCAAAGGTGTTACTAGCTGAGCTTTGGCAGGGCGCACTACCGGTGCTAGTAGCAACGTGGAGACCTGCACAACACAACCACAAAACTTTGTCCCCAACTTGCGATGAGGTGGTCAATCTCACCGTGTTTTGCGGAAAACAAAGGATTAAACGTATCGAATGGAAAGAAGTAAAAGTTTGCAAAAAGTAAACACAAAGCAGTAAACAGTTTGTAGATTGTATGTAAAACACAAGGACCGGGATCCATAGTTCACTAGAGGTGGCTATCCTTAGATAGATAACATGCTAGGTAAACAAATTACAGCGGGGCAATTTACAAACACCGAGAAAGCAATACATGCATATACTAATCATCTTGACTCCTTTGAGACTTGATTGGGCAATACAACATAATACATAGACCGCCATCCAACTGCATCTATGACTAATAATCCACCTTCAGGTTATCATCCGAACCCCCTCCAGTATTAAGTTGCAAGCAACAGATTATTACTTTACGAACTGCGTGTAAGGTAAACAATACGATTGTTCTATGAATAAAGGATTGTTGTTTTCTCCCTAGTAGCAACAACACATCTAGTACCTTAGAGATTTCTGTCACTTCCCCCAGATTACCAGAGGCATGAACCCACTATCGAGCATAAATACTAACTCTTGGAGTTGCTAGCATCTACTTGGACAAGATAGCTACTAACAACGGAAAGCATGCAAGATCTCAAATAACAAAGACATGATAGAATCAATAATCAATCTGAAATAGCATCTCAATATCCATCGGATCCCCATAAACACAACATGTATGAATTACAAATAGATTATCTTGATCATGAACGGAGCTCACAAGATCTAAACATGAAAGCACAAAGGAGGAAAAACCAGCCATCTAGCTACTACATGGATCCGTAGTCCAAGGATGAACTACTCACGCATCACACCGGAGGCTTGCATGGTGATGAAGAAGGCCTCCAGGGTGAATTCCCCTCTCTGGCAGGGTGCGGTAAGAGCTTCAGATCCCTCCCGATCTAGGGATGGAGATGACAGCGGCTACAGACTCTTTCGTGGATTTTTGATCGAGTACTTAGGGTTTTCGTCCGGAGGGTAATATATAGGCGGAAGGAGAGACCGAGGGGGTGCCGAGAGCCACCACACCACCCCCTAGCACGGGCCAGGCCTGGCTGCACGGCCAGGTGGTGTGGCCGACCCCTGGCCCCTCTCCGTCTCATATTCTGGCACTTGATCCCTTCCGGAAAGATAGGCACTTTGGCTTTTGTCCCGTCCAATTCCGAGAATATTCATTTTCTGACTTTCCTGGAACCAAAAATAGCAGAAAACAGGCAGCTGGCTCTGTGGCTCTTGTTAATAGGTTAGTCCAAGAAATCATATGAAAAGTACTCCAAAGTTGGAACAAAACACAAGAAAGTGGATAAAACCAAGCATGGAACATCAAAAATTATAGATACATTTGCAATGTATTAGTTCTTTTCACAAACCACACATGGATCCACTAGTGTCATTGCACGTGTGCTCTTCTCATGAACCACAGCCAGTGTCATTGCATGTATGTTATTCTCACAAACCACATAAGGATCCGCCAGTGTCTTTAGATTTGTGTTCTTCTCATGAACCACACATGGATCCACCTAGTGTATTGCATGTCTATTCTTTTCATGAACCACAACTAGAGTCATTGCATGTCTGTGCTTTCTGCAAACCACATATGGATCCACCAGTGTCATTGCATGTCTGTTCTTTTCATGAACTACACCCACTGTCATTGCATGTCTGTTCCTCTAAACAAACCACACATGGATCCACCTAGTGTGATTGCATGTCTGTTCTTTTCACAAACCACACATGGATCAACCAGTGTCATTGCATGTCTGTTCTTTTCATGAACCACACCTAGAATGATTGAATGTCATTTCTTCTCACAAACCACATAAGGATCCACCAGTGTCATTGCATGTGTGTTATTCTCATGAACCACAGCCAGTGTCATTGCATGTATGTTCTTCTCACAAACCACATAACAATCCACCAGTGTCATTGGATGTGTGTTCTTCTCATGAACCACACATGGATCCACCCAGTGCCATTGCATGTCTGTTCTTTGCATGAACCACAACTAGAGTCATTGCATGTCTGTGCTTTCCGCAAACCACATATGGATCCACCAGTGTCATTGCATGTCTGTTCTTTTCATGAACTACACCCAGTGTCATTGCATGTCTGTTCCTCTAAACAAACCACACATGGATCCACCTAGTGTGATTGCATGTCTGTTCTTTTCACAAACCACACATGGATCAACCAGTGTCATTGCATGTTTGTTCTTCTCATGAACCATAGCCAGTGTCATTGCATGTGTGTTCTTCTAAACAAACCACACATGGATCCACCTAGTGTGATTGCATGTCTATTCTGTTCACAAACCACACATGGATCCACAAGTGTCATTACATGTGTGTTCTTTTCATGAACCACAGCTAGAGTCATTGGATGTCTGTTCTTTCCACAAACCACACATGGATCCACCTAGTGTGATTGCATGTCTGTTCTTTTCACTAACCACACATGGATCCACCAGTGTCATTGCATGTGTGTTCTTCTCATGAACCACAGCTAGTGTCATTGCATGTATGTTCTTCTCACAAACCACATAAGTATCCACCAGTGTCATTGGATGTGTGTTCTTCTCATGAACCACACATGGATCCACCCAGTGTCATTGCATGTCTGTTATTTTCATGAACCACAACTAGAGTCATTGCATGTCTGTGCTTTCCACAAACCACATATGGATCCACCAGTGTCATTGCATGTCTATTCTTTTCATGAACCACACCAAGTGTCATTGCATGTCTGGTCCTCTAAACAAACCACACATGGATCTGTAGGGTTAGGAGCTGACCCAACCTTGTTAAAATATAAGGTAAGGTAGAATCCCCTGTGTTTACAATGCTAATCGCTGGATCAATAGCTAGCATCCACAGTTAAGATGTAATATCAAGAAACAAAGGTCATAATATAACTTTATAACCAGGAATAACATAGTTTTATTACATCTTACATAGCTCATTTGGCTATTACATTACATTGCAGCGGAATAACTATAAGCATGGGGTCCTTCATCTTCAAAGTGCCACAGGAAGATGTTGGTTGTAGACTTTGTAATCCTAATCAATCAATCTTCACTAAAATCAGTCAAACCTGCAACATACAAGTTACAGCCACAAGGGTCAATACATTTGAATTGTATTGGCAAGTGATACCATGGTAATAGAGTCTATCATCTATATGCATTTGGCTAAGTGGAGTTGAGGCTTGCATTGCTCAAAATAGATTTTCCTTATCATTTTGAAAATACTAAGTTTTGATTGGCAAAATCAAAATTTTCCCAATCAAAGATTTGAAGATCCTTTTCCAAGGCATCTCTCCATCAAAGATTGAGGATTTCAAACAACCCTTGTTCAAACCACAAGATTTTAACTTAGAAATTTGAATGATGAGATTCTTGATTGCTTCCATGTTTTGATGCTCAAATTGTCCTTTACCAGGGACATGGCTAAGTACTTAGATTTTACACTCTGTAGAGGTGGTGCACTTTCCCCACAAGACTTGGTTTCCGAAGACAAGATCTTTCAGAAGCCTTCCCTTAGACCAACCTGGACGCGTTCCCACCTATCAAACATTACCACCCACTGTCCATTTGGCTAAGTTCTTGCAACCTATATGATCATGGCAGAGCCCATATTGCCAAGTGGTTGCACTTGAATCTTCTCAACATTTGACATATCAAATCTCTTTGTTCCTTGGTGGCCATCCACAAGTCAGATACACAAGGTAAACCATAAACATGGGCCTTGTGAACCACTCAACCAAAAACCACCAAGCAAGTCCCATTCCACCCAGGTGATTCATTAACTTAGTTGTTTTATTAAACAAAACACAAGTCCTCAGACTTAGGATATTTTTCCATAGTGTGAATATATATTCCACCCACGTTTTCTAGTAGCTAGGCTAAGCTTGATAGTAATAGGAATCTTAACTTAGGAAAATCCTACTAAGGATTCATCTACTAGGTTTTCCTATAGCAAGGTCTATACTTAGCAAAATAAAATCCATGCAAGTTTTACTTAGACAAAGCACTAATGCATAGTGAAAGTAATGGGACAAAAGATATGAAGCATCACTTGCCTTTTTGGTAGAGGGTATAGGTTCACTCCTTGTCCTTGCAACAATCACACTCTTCAAGTCACTACAATCCAATCAAACAAGGCACACACTCAATCTACCAATCAAGCAAAACAACACACATAAAATAACAAAGTCAAAGTAATTTATGCAAGCATGCCAAGCTTTGTTTTGTTTGAAAAAGTGGTTCCTAATGGGTCATAGATATTTGAAAACACCTAATGGTCATTTTATAAAGTGGCAAAGTCATTTGCAAAAGGTTTCACTACAAAAACCATTTTCAAAACAAAGTATCATTTTATGTGGTGTAGAAATATTTTTACTAAGGCATTAACCTATAGGGTTCACCAAATATGTTTTCAATTCACAAAACTTGGGGTTTGGGGTCAGTGAGTTTAAAACAAAACATTTTCCAAGGGTTTTCTTTCAAAACCATTTTTAATAAATAAACCACATTCTTATTTGACTAGAAATGGTTTTAATTCAAGGAATCCTTATTTTGTTTCACCAAATAAATTTTTGAGTCCACAAACTGTTTCCTAGGGTCAGTAGGTTTGGTCCAAAATATTTTCCCAAAGTTTTATTTATAAAAGTATTTTCATAACCAAAATCTTTATTTCCATTTGGCTAGAAATGGGCTAAATCAATTAACTTATCCTAAACTTCACCAAATTAATTTTCCAAACTATGGGTTGGTTCCTAGGGTCAGTAAGGTAACAACAAACCATTTTGCAAAGGTTTTAACCCAAAAATCATTGTTAAACAATTTTTATACTCTAAATAAGCTCACAAAAGAATCTGCAAAAACAAGCAAACTAACAGATACTATTTGCTAAACTAAGGGCATGGTTGGCTAGGTCTTGCTCCACTGAATCCAACGACATAAAAATTGTAATTTTTGGACGTGTGGATTCAAAGTTATAAAGGTTTGAAAATGGCATTTAAATCTGATTTCAAACTCTATTCTCAAACGTCTGGTGCCACGCGTCTTAATTTCATTCGCCCATACCGTTTCGTCTGGATTGGCTATTCTGGCACGTTGGATCAAGTACGATCGTGCGACCCTGAATGCATACCCCTTCACATTAAGTGATTCTTTCGTAGCCAATGGATCTGCATCTAACGGTTGCTGAGCGTTTGACCTAAAAGGAGCAGCGCTGCGGTGGCTACCGGCGGCGGAGCTGTCGGCCGACGATGGTGCCGATGCTACAGGAGGTGAGGGAGAAAGGGGAGAAGCTCACCGGGCTCAGGGGGTCACGGCGATGCTCAACGTGCCGATGGTTCGACGAGGGGCGCTCTGGTCCGATGTGGATTGCTCGCCGGAGTAGGTGGCGGCGTCGGGCGGCTCTGGTCGATGGTGGGGACGAGGCTACGAGGCACAGGAGGACGAGATAAAAGGTCTCTTAGATGCGCGAGGAAGGGTAGATCTTGCATGCCTGAACAAGAGGGAGAGGGTGGACAGATGCTTACCAGAAGTGCTCGTCGGAGTTAAGCCAGACGGTGGCGACGGTCGGAGTCGTCGCTGCAGATCGCCCTAAGGCAAGACAGGAGCATGTTCAGATGCGCAAGAGCAAGACGATGCTGTGTGCGTGACCTAGGAGGCGCGGGGTGGTCGGTGTTCACCTGGAATGCTTGACGGAGTAATGGCAGACGGCGGCGCACGCTCGGTGTCGTTGTTGCCGATGCTCAGGGGCGCCCGTGGGTAAATGGAAAGTGCCGGGAGATGCTACTGGGAGTGGGGATTCTCCTAGCGTGCTCGGGGAGTCAAGGGGCGACAGGGTTCGGCCGGAATTGCTGGTGGAGCTCGCCAGAGCAGAGGGCGGTGCATAAGAAATTGGCGACAGCCAAGGGGCAGAGAGGAGGAGTTGTCTCGGGGAAAATGACGAGGAGGGAGAGGCTTTTAAGGGAGCGTGGTCGCTGGGCGAATTAACGCAGGAATGAACGCGAATTCAACGCCGTTGAGGGGAGGGGGAAGAAATGGCTGGCGCGGGTGAAACGATGCACAGTGGTGTGGGGCCCGTCTGTCAGCGAAAGAGAGAGAGTGGGAGTGGGTCCTCTACGTCAGTGACTGTGTGGGTTCTTTTCTGGGTGAAAATGGTTCGCTTCGTGAGAGAGAAAGGTGGGTTGGATTGGGCCTTGTTGGGCTGGTTGGGTTGGGTCGGTTTGACTCTATTTTTTTCTGTTTGAAACCTTTTTCTATTTTCCAAATCAATTTTTGTTTGAATTTTCATTCAATTATTCAAACATTCAACCAAATCAATTCAAACAAACACCACACTTCACAACTTTGAACTTGGTTCTGTTTATCAACATAAACCAAATTCTAAAAAAAAATATTTTTATTCTTTTTAGGATCCAATCATTAATTAAATAAAATGGATCTTTAGTTATTTAATAAAATAGGGTTTGATTTAATTAATAAAATCTCCATTTGAAATCCAAATATTTTCAAAACTAAATCCGTAGGTTTTATTTGAAAAGAAAGAATATTTGGAAACTTGTTTAAAACAAAATAACATCTTTATTTTAGGTTCCATTAATAATTAAATATAATGGACCTTAGTTATTAAATCAAGTAGGGTTTGTTTTATTTAAAATCTTTATTTGAAATATAAATAAAACCAAAACACTTTAGTAGGTTTTATTTGAGAATATAAAATACTTGGGAAAACTTATTTTAAATAAATAAATAAGTTTTGATGTTTTGGAAATAGTAAAACCTTTATTAATAAAACTTGGATATTTAAATCCTTTTTATTTTATTTTAATTAAACCTCTACTATTTTAATCAAAGCAAAACCTTTTGTTTCAAAGTCTTGGTCAAGGTTTAATTTGGCTTTATAAAATAATCTTTAAAATGTTTCTTTTCATTTTGAGAACCAAAACCTTTGGAAAACTTATTAAAATAAAATAATAAGTTTTAGTGTTTATTTAAAAAGAAAAAGCCTTTACTTTAATAAAATTGGATATTTAAATCCTTATTATTTTATTTAAATAAACCTTTTCTATTTTAATCAAAGAAAAATATTTTATTATAAAAGCTTGGCCAAAATTAATTTGGCTCTTTAAAATATAATCTTTATTTATAAATCTATCTTTGCTTTTGAAAACCCAAAAACTCTTTATTTAAAGATCCAAAATAGTAACTCCAAAACATTTTATTTACCTTTATTAAATGTTTATCTTTATAAATCCCTTTAGGATTTAATTGTTCAAAATAGGTTTGAAGATTCCCAATTGGATTCAAAAAGTTTCTTTTGGCCTTGAAAATCAAACAAAGTTTTATTTTATTCATTTATTTTCACATTACAAGATTTGGAAAATCATGGGATGTGACAGGCTACCACCCTTAAAATAAATCTCGTCCCGAGATTTGGGGAGGCTAGGGTTACAAGTTGGTTCAAAAGCATCTAGGGCACTACCACCCTTAAAATTCTCCAACTAGATTACATCTTGGTTTCCTTGGGATCTTGTTGAAATCTCTCTGGGCAAACATCAGCATAGTGTCCTTTGTTTCCACACTTGAAACATGTGACAAGGCTGAGATCCTTCATAGGCTTGTTTATCTTGTGCTTCATCTTTTCTGGACAATTGCTTGCATAGTGTCCTGGATTCTTGAAGTTGAAACAGTGGATGTCCTTGAGTTCTTTACGTTGCTCTTGTGGACAAGTTGCTACATAGTGGCCTAGCTCTTTGCAATTGTTGCACACCACTTGGTCAATTCCCTTATTTTTCTTGTTCTCTGGGCACTCACTGGAATAGTGTCCCATTTCCTTACATTTACGACATTGCACAAGGTGCATGTCTGGTCTTGGTTTCTTGGTTTTCTTTGATCCTTTGAATTGGGTTGTCTTGTTTGGAGGTATGAGTGGTCCTTTTCCTTTGGTAGACTTGGATCCTTCTTGTTTTCTTTGTTCCACCATGGAGTAGATAGGGCATTGGATAGGAGTATGATCGTTTCCTTCACATAGGTAGCAAGTAGCTTGAGAAGTGGGACATTGTCCAATAGGATGTTTCTCTTCACAGTTAGGGCATTTATCTTCATGCTCCTTGGAAGTATGATCCTTGTCTCCACAAATAATGCAAGCTGGGGCTCCATCTATAATAACATTCTTGTCACTCTTGTTGTCATAAACCCTGTTGGGATAGTTTTCTTCCATGTTGATCATTTGATTAGTCACCTTAAGCATCAGTTGGGTTTGTTCTTCCAAAAACTTTTGCAGTGCTGTATCTTTATCACTATTGTTGGCTATGAACTGAGCTGTCAGTTGGTTCAACTGGTGTTGGGTCGCTATGAGCTCTTTCATGCTGTCAGCTTGGTTGGTGTTGGTGTCATCAACCTTGATGTTGGAGTCTCTTGGAGAAGTCATCTGTTTGGGTTGGGTTGGGGTTAGAATGGGCAAAAGATTTCTAAGGAAATAATTCTAATCACACACATCACAATTCACACAAGCAATATGCAAGCAATCACAAACAAACATTCCACTCAAACAACAAGGTTCAAGCACATTTTTAGGCAAACAAAAATATTTTTTTGTTACACCACATAAGTTGGTGTGTTAGGCTTAACTATAATATGGTGGTCCATCTATATGGCTCACTTGAAATCTTTCCATCCTTGGTTGATTCTTCTTGAATGAGATCTTTGTATCCTTGGAGAATTCTTGTGTCTTGGTCACAAAACTTCAAAGGTGGTCATGGTTCCTTCTAAGTTGTTTTTCCTTAGTCTTCAAGTCTTGAGCAAGATTTCTTGTCTCACTTGTAGTCTTTAGTGATATCCAAGTTGGAAGTCCTTGGTGAATATGCTGAAGATGTTGAAGTCATTAGAGTTGAAGAAGTTGAAGTCATTAGAGTTGAAGAAGTTGAAGATGTCCTTTGCACATGGTGAAGTCTTTGGTCATGGAAAGGCTTTGTCCATCAAGTTTGAAATAGAAGAGAAGTAGAGTTGAAACTAAAATGGTTGAGGAAAGAGTTTACAAGTGTTTTTGTAATTAGTTTTTGGAACAAAATGCAACTCCTATTTTTCTAAGGGTTTTTGTCCAATCCTAGGTTTACAAATCCTACACGCAACACAATGCTCTGATACCATCTTGTAGGGTTAGGAGCTGACCCAACCTTGTTAAAATATAAGGTAAGGTAGAATCCCCTGTGTTTACAATGCTAGTCCCTGGATCAATAGCTAGCATCCACAGTTAAGATGTAATATCAAGAAACAAAGGTCATAATATAACTTTATAACCAGGAATAACATAGTTTTATTACATCTTACATAGCTCATTTGGCTATTACATTACATTGCAGCGGAATAACTATAAGCATGGGGTCCTTCATCTTCAAAGTGCCACAGGCAAATGTTGGTTGTAGACTTTGTAATCCTAATCAATCAATCTTCACTAAAATCAATCAAACCTGCAACATACAAGTTACAGCCACAAGGGTCAATACATTTGAATTGTATTGGCAAGTGATACCATGGTAATAGAGTCTATCATCTATATGCATTTGGCTAAGTGGAGTTGAGGCTTGCATTGCTCAAAATAGATTTTCCTTATCATTTTGAAAATACTAAGTTTTGCTTGGCAAAATCAAATTTTTCCCAATCAAAGATTTGAAGATCCTTTTCCAAGGCATCTCTCCATCAAAGATTGAGGATTTCAAACAACCCTTGTTCAAACCACAAGATTTTAACTTAGAAATTTGAATGATGAGATTCTTGATTGCTTCCATGTCTTGATGCTCAAATTTTCCTTTACCAGGGACATGGCTAAGTACTTAGATTTTACACTCTGTAGAGGTGGTGCACTTTCCCCACAAGACTTGGTTTCCCAAGACAAGATCTTTCAGAAGCCTTCCCTTAGACCAACCTAGACGCGTTCCCACCTATCAAACATTACCACCCACTGTCCATTTGGCTAAGTTCTTGCAACCTATATGATCATGGCAGAGCCCATATTGCCAAGTGGTTGCACTTGAAGCTTCTCAACATTTGACATCTCAAATCTCTTTGTTCCTGGGTGGCCATCCACAAGTGAGATACACAAGGTAAACCATAAACATGGGCCTTGTGAACCACTCAACCAAAAACCACCAAGCAAGTCCCATTCCACCCAGGTGATTCATTAACTTAGTTGTTTTATTAAACAAAACACAAGTCCTCAGACTTAGGATATTTTTCCATAGTGTGAATATATATTCCACCCATGTTTTCTATTAGCTAGGCTAAGCTTGATAGTAATAGGAATCTTAACTTAGGAAAATCCTACTAAGGATTCATCTACTAGGTTTTCCTATAGCAAGGTCTATACTTAGCAAAATAAAATCCATGCAAGTTTTACTCAGAGAAAGCACTAATGCATAGTTAAAGTAATGGGACAAAATATATGAAGCATCACTTGCTTTTTGGTAGAGGGTATAGGTTCACTCCTTTTCCTTGCAACAATCACACTCTTCAAGTCACTACAATCCAATCAAACAAGGCACACACTCAATCTACCAATCAAGCAAAACAACACACATAAAATAACAAAGTCAAAGTAATGCATGCAAGCATGCCAAGCTTTTTTTTGTTTTAAAAAGTGGTTCCTAATGGGTCATAGATATTTGAAAACACCTAATGGTCATTTTATAAAGTGGCAAAGTCATTTGCAAAAGGTTTCACTACAAAAACCATTTTCAAAACAAAGTATCATTTTATGTGGTGTAGAAATATTTTTACTAAGGCATTAACCTATAGGGTTCACCAAATATGTTTTCAATTCACAAAACTTGGGGTTTAGGGTCAGTGAGTTTAAAACAAAACATTTTCCAAGGGTTTTCTTTCAAAACCATTTTTAATAAATAAACCACATTCTTATTTGACTAGAAATGGTTTTAATTCAAGGAATCCTTATTTTGTTTCACCAAATACATTTTTTAGTCCACAAAGTGTTTCCTAGGGTCAATAGGTTTGGTCCGAAATATTTTCCCAAAGTTTTCTTTATAAAAGTATTTTCATAACCAAAATCTTTATTTCCATTTGGCTAGAAATGGGCTAAATCAATTAACTTATCCTAAACTTCACCAAATTCATTTTCCAAACTATGGGTTGGTTCCTAGGGTCAGTAAGGTCACAACAAACCATTTTGCAAAGGTTTTAACCCAAAAATCATTTTTAAACAATTTTTATACTCTAAACAAGCTCACAAAAGAATCTGCAAAAACAAGCAAACTAACAGATACTATTTGCTAAACTAAGGGCATGGTTGGCTAGGTCTTGCTCCACTGAATCCAACGACATAAAATTTGTAATTTTTGGACGTGTGGATTCAAAGTTATAAAGGTTTGAAAATGGCATTTAAATCTGATTTCAAACTCTATTCTCAAACGTCTGGTGCCACGCGTCTTAATTTCATTCGCCCATACCGTTTTGTCTGGATTGGCTATTCTGGCACGTTGGATCAAGTCCGATCGTGCGACCCTGAATGCATACCCCTTCGCGTTAAGTGATTCTTTCGTAGCCAATGGATCTGCATCTAACGGTCGCTGCGCGTTTGACCTAAAAGGAGCGGCGCTGCAGTGGCTACCGGCGGCGGAGCTGTCGGTCGACGATGGTGCCGATGCTACAGGAGGTGAGGGAGAAAGGGGAGAAGCTCACCGGGCTCAGGGGTCACGGCGATGCTCAACATGCCGATGGTTCGACGAGGGGCGCTCTGGTCCGATGTGGATTGCTCGCCGGAGTAGGTGGCGGCGTCGGGCGGCTCTGGTCGATGGTGGGGACGAGGCTACGAGGCACAGGAGGACGAGATAAAAGGTCTGTTAGACGCGCGAGGAAGGGTAGATCTTGCATGCCTGAACGAGAGGGAGAGGGTGGACAGATGCTTACCAGAAGTGCTCGTCCGAGTTAAGCCAGACGGTGGCGACGGTCGGAGTCGTCGCTGCAGATCGCCCTAAGGCAATACAGGAGCATGTTCAGATGCGCAAGAGCAAGACGATGCTGTGTGCGTGACCTAGGAGGCGCGGGGTGGTCGGTGTTCACCTGGAATGCTTGACGGAGTAATGGCAGACGGCGGCGCACGCTCGGTGTCGTCGTTGCCGATGCTCAGGGGCGCCCGCGGGCAAATGGAAAGTGCCAGGAGATGCTACTAGGAGTGGGGATTCTCCTAGCGTGCTCGGGGAGTCAAGGGGCGACAGGGTTCGGCCGGAATTGCTGGTGGAGCTCGCCAGAGCAGAGGGCGGTGTAGAAGAAATTGGCGACAGCCTAGGGGCAGAGAGGAGGAGTTGTCTGGGGGAAATGACGAGGAGGGAGAGGCTTTTAAGGGAGCATGGTCGCTGGGCGAATTAACACAGGAATGAACGCGAATTCAACGCCGGAGTAAATCGGCAGAACGCCGTTGAGGGGAGGGGGAAGAAACGGCTGGCGCGGGTGAAACGATGCACAGTGGTGTGGGGCCTGTCTGTCAGCGAAAGAGAGAGAGTGGGAGTGGGTCCTCTATGTCAGTGACTGTGTGGGTTCTTTTCCGGGTGAAAACGGTTCGCTTCGTGAGAGAGAGGTGGGTTGGATTGGGCCTTGTTGGGCTGGTTGGGTGTGGCGCCCCGCAAAAACCACTACTAGAAAATCGCGTTATTTTTGTGCATTGCATCATCATGACCCCATGCTCATGTCATCATGCCACATTGCATTTGAGTATCGTCATGTCTTCTTGCATTTGTTTGCATAAAACTATTTTCGAAAAGCCTGTTTTTGTTTTCTAAACGCCCCGTCTTGTTTTCAAATTAAAACCCGGGTCTCCGGAATATTTTGTTTCGTCTACCAACGGTTTGCAAAAGCCCCGTTTCAAATAATAAAATATTTCTTTTATTTTTAGGAGGCAGCCCGCCAGGCCCGAAAGCCTGACCGGCCACCTCCAAAATTCCTAAAACTACCCAATCCTAATCTACCCATCCCCAGCCACATCACCCTGGCCAATCACCACCCGTGTTTTGTTTGTCTACCCTTCTTGGTTTTCAAACTCTATTCCCTCTTGTGTAATAGAAGGAACCCTGATTTAAATACAAATTGTTTTGGAATATCTTTATCCCTATTTATACCCTATTTATTTTAATCTGGTAACATGCCCAAATTGGTTACATGGGCATCATCCTCGTCTACATTTCTACTTTCCCTTGTTGCCTCTATTTAAAATATCTCTAGTATCTCTGGTTAAAATTCCCTGCAAAGACTCAAAAAGATTCAAAAGGTTTTGACAATAAACAAACAAAAGGAAAATGTTTTACAAATAAAACTAGATTCAGATAGAGAATCCCAACAGCCCACCTAGCCCATCTTACCTCTCCACCGAACCCTCCTGGTATCCTCTTCCCTCCTGTACGGCAGTGAATCCAGCGGAGCCACATCGACGAAGCCTTGATGTGACGGTCGGAATAGCTCCTCCTCGTCTCCAAGAACCCCTTACTGCAGCACAGCGCCCCAGCCCTATCCCTACCAGCGCCTCCACCTTCCTCTGTTCCTCTCTGTTTTCTTCCCCATATCACGGAAATCCCCTCCACCATGAGCAACACTGCTGCCTTCCCTTGGTTGTGGCGATGCCATGGGATTTGCCAGGCCAAGCTGATACCAGTAATGGAACCAACACGTTTACCTCGCCCACTTTGCTGAAGGAATCAGAGCCCGAGCTGCACATGGCGTCACCAAGGTCTTCATATCCTCGGGCATGGACAAGTTCATCCCCGCTGCTACTTTGTCTACTTCCTCTCTGGTTCTCCTTCGGTCTAGTCTGCTCGCCATCGAGCACGGGGTGAGCCACTGCTCTCTTCCCCTCCTTTCCTGCATGTTTCTGTCACAGTAGCTTCGTTCTATCAACTGTTGTTCATGCGCACGCCCACCATGAATGAGTGCCTGTCGAGATCCTACGCGGTCGCTACTGCTTACCTCTTGTTTCTGTCCTGCGTGATGTTGCAGCACCACACACGCCACACCACCTCACAGACACCCAGCGCCGCCCTAGCATGGCCATCAGTCCATCGTCTCTGATCTGCTCCTTCGCTGCCCGACACATTGCTCAGGTTGCTGCTTCAGTGAGAGCTACCATGGTTCGATTCCTATAGCCAAACCTATTATTTTTCTTTGGTTTATATTCTTCCCTGCAGTCGTAGTTTCAGTTCAGTAAGAAAGAGGCCATATTTTATTCGACAACCCAGAGCTTGCTCAGCTGGCCCATGCTTTGTTTTCCTTACAGCAGATCCTAGGGGCAAAGAAATTGAACCATTTTTTATTTACGTATCATCTCTTCAATCTTCTAATATGAATAAGATGTTTCAATTTCTCTGTGTCTGCTTTGACAAAAATTAGAGTGCATCCGAGTTGTTATAGGCATGCGCCTCCATATACTTGTTGTATATAAATTGTTCATCCTTGCATGCATATTCATTTGTTTGGTAGTATTTTATCGATTCATCAAATAATTAAATATGGAGACCATATACGGGCGAATCTAGTCTAATATTGGCCTCATTTAAATTTGGGTAGCGAATCGGTGCCTTGTTTTGACTTGTTAAGACAACATTTAAATTGCGGGTATCTAAACAACATGAACCATCTATTTTATTGTCGGGACCCGGTTCCGCTTAATTTTGCCTAATTACATCGCATCTTTGCCATGTCATACATCATACATGCATCATGCCGCTCTTTTGCCGTAGTAATAAATAGTGTATCCGGTGTTTCTTCTAGTGCTTTGCTTCTTCACGGATTAGGCCGACGAGTTGATACGAGTGCCGACCCGATCTTCAGTTGAACCTTCGGCAATGTTTTCAGGCGAGCATCTCCCCCTTTCTACCTATCTTACTTTTATAGTATTTATTCCCTCATGTTGATCTATTGCTATCTGTGTTGCGATGCTCTAGTTTTCGTGCCCGTGAGATCCCTTGCGGCC
Organism: Avena insularis; assembly: GCA_023614405.1. Taxonomy (NCBI): domain Eukaryota; kingdom Viridiplantae; phylum Streptophyta; class Magnoliopsida; order Poales; family Poaceae; genus Avena; species Avena insularis. The sequence goes on along the minus strand of JAJUPC010000663.1, from coordinate 65,428 downwards.
TTATATTGCCTTGGACACATCCTATTACCTGTTGTCTGGTAGATAGTTGTACTTGCGAGTCGTAGTTGCTTACTCTAGTCTTTGCGTCGTCAAGTACCAGCTTGTTGGAGTATTGCCGCATGTTTAATGTTGGAGATGATCATGGCTTTAATTACTGTTTAATAACTAAAATTGAAGTAGGTAAATAATGCGAGGCACCGTGGGTAATAGACAATATTTTGTTTTAATCAGCTCCTTTGGTGTCCCAGGACCCGAGTTCTTGACACCTGTTCGAGATCGGCGCTAACCACGGTGGGGTGTGTGGGCACCCCATCGATTTAGTACCTGATTTCAAAGTCTTGTCTTGGGGCCACAAAGTAGTTTGGGGCTTTATTACTATCTGTACTTATGCCATGCTTTTGCTTTATTTAAGATTGTGCGTGGAGCACTTTGCTTTATTTAGGACCGTGACACGTTTATTTGTGTCGACAAGCCAGTCACACTTTCGGGTTCCCGGTCATTTACCGTCGACACAAACCACGGGTCCGTCTCGAGACCGGCCGACCGTTACGGTAGCTTAGTGGGGTGGCCCTGTGCTTGCTTTGTGCGGGAAGCGTCGTGTCCAAACCACGTCGACATACCGTTGGGTGTATGTTTTGTGATCTTGTACCTACGATCGACAACAAGGGTGTAGGTGCGTGTGGAAACTTTGGTGCACCCTGCAGGTTAAATCTTTTCGAGAAGCCGTGTCCGCGGTTATGGACGACTTGGAGCACAGTTCTCGATCATAGACAACTATAACTAAAGTTTACTGTTATAATCTGACTTGTATCCGATATGACTAGTAATCAGCTTCACTACAACGGAATGGCTAAATAAAAGTACCAACAACTGCTCGGTTTGGGGATATCTCATGCTTATTGTATCTGACTAGTAAGTGTTGCAACTACAACGGAATGGTTAACTAAAACTGCCCACTGCTTATTATATCAGGATGACTATCTATACCTGACTAGTAATTGCTGCAATGATAACTGAATAACTAAAGCGCCAACGTGGAGTGCCTCGGTTGACTTCCTCGTTTGGTCTCGAGGGGAAATACCAGGATGGGTATGTTTGGTGGTAGCATCGTTGGTTCGAATAGGTCTTTCTTATCCCTCTCTGATAGCCGACAGTTATATCGAGTCTCTATAGGTTGTTTAGTGCATGTTGCGCTGCCGCTTCAGTCCACCATACCTATGTAGGCGAGGACCGCCGAATTCTAGTCTCGCTGTGTACTGGCCTCAGTACTGACCGCTCTTTTTTTTTCTTTGCCTTTGTCGGCACCCCTTTTGTTTTAGCAGGTTTCGACGTCATTAGCAGGGTTACCCTTCCGGCTTGGCCTGGGCAGGGTTATGGACGCCATTGGTTATTCTTCAGGGCTCTTAGCTCAATTTGCATCTTGTCCGCATTTCGGACGTAGATCGTTTTCAAGGTGATTTGGATCTTTGTACTGTATATCTGTATTCTTGACTCATGGAGTCATTGTTGTATATATATGTTTTGTGGGTTCCATCGAGGACTATTGTGTAATGATATTACTTCGTTTTCCACCCGCACGCAAGTGCCTGGTGGGCACCTTTGAATCGTTTCTATGCGGGTTTGGCGGGAAGCGCTGAAACTTGCATAGGGCCGATTCCGAGGGTGCTACAGAGTGGTATCAGAGCACAACAGTTGCGATACCCCACAAGTCCAGCCTGTAGGATAACCTAGCTAACGGCCGCAGTAGAGTGTCAAAACTATTTTGCAAAAATCGGTTGGATAGATCTGATTAGGTCTGCTTTTACTCCTTACCCCTCTGCTATTCTCCTCTTACCTCTACGTGTTTTGAATCCGCTCTCTTCACTTTCTTCGAGTCCAGGAATTCTCGTGGTTGGGTTTTCGTTGTACCTTCAGGGTTTCGCTTCCTCTTTTGGTAACGATGCTTCTACATCCGGGCTTCATGCAATCCGAGGAATCCTTCATCTGTTTGACTTCTCTCTGTTCCTTCTTGTGCCTTCCGGTGTTTCCGACGCGATGACATCATCTACGCCAGATCCGATGCAGAGTCTGCATCCCTCCTTTGTTTCTGAACCTCGATTGTCGAGATCTTCAGTCTGATTCCAAGAATGGTTGCACACTTTTCTACTGATTGTGCGGAGTAATAGTTTGGGTGCGTGATGGATTGGCCCCCATGCCGACTACCCTTTCTATTCGCTCTTGTACATTTAAGTGGGATAGGCCGCATCTTTTCTCTCCTTCTATCGAAGTTAGAGGTGGCTTTATTTGTGGATACCTCTACCTTCGCCCTTTGTTCCCGGAGTGTTCTCTTGACGATCACGGACAACGACCTCTTGTTAGTGGTGTCGCGAGAATCTACACGATGCAATAAGATTCAGATTGCCGCCCTTCTTCCCGGTACCATGAGGCGGATCTCGAGGGCGAGATCCATTGTTAGTGGTGTCGAATTGTGGCGCCCCGCGAAAACCACTACTAGAAAATCGTGTTATTTTTGTGCATTGCATCATCATGACCCCATGCTCATGTCATCATGCCACATTGCATTTGAGTATCGTCATGTCTTCTTGCATTTGTTTGCATAAAACTATTTTCGAAAAGCCTGTTTTTGTTTTCTAAACGCCCCGTCTTGTTTTCAAATTAAAATCCGGGTCTCCGGAATATTTTGTTTCGTCTACCAACGGTTTGCAAAAGCCCCGTTTCAAATAATAAAATATTTCTTTTATTTTTAGGAGGCAGCCCAGTTGAAAGCCTGACCGGCCACCTCCAAAATTCCTAAAACTACCCAATCCTAATCTACCCATCCCCAGCCACATCACCCTGGCCAATCACCACCCGTGTTTTGTTTCTCTACCCTTCTTGGTTTGCAAACTCTATTCCCTCTTGTGTAATAGAAGGAACCCTGATTTAAATACAAATTGTGTTGGAATATCTTTATCCCTATTTTTACCCTATTTCTTTTAATCTGGTAACATGCCCAAATTGGTTACATGGGCATCATCCTCGTCTACATTTCTACTTTCCCTTGTTGCCTCTATTTAAAATATCTCTAGTATCTCTGGTTAAAATTCCCTGCAAAGACTCAAAAAGATTCAAAAGGTTTTGAGAATAAACAAACAAAAGGAAAATGTTTTACAAATAAAACTAGATTCAGATAGAGAAGCCCAACAGCCCACCTAGCCCATCTTACCTCTCCACCGAACCCTCCTGGTATCCTCTTCCCTCCTGTACGGCAGTGAATCCAGCAGAGCCACATCAATGAAGCCTTGATGTGACGGTCGGAACAGCTCCTCCTCGTCTCCAAGAACCCCTTACTGCAGCACAGCGCCCCAGCCCTATCCCTACCAGCGCCGCCACCTTCCTCTGTTCCTCTCTGTTTTCTTCCCCATATCACGGAAATCCCCTCCACCATGAGCAACACTGCTGTCTTCCCTTGGTTGTGGCGATGCCATGGGATTTGCCAGGCCAAGCTGATACCAGTAACAGAACCAACACGTTTACCCCGCCCACTTTGCTGAAGGAATCAGAGCCCGAGCTACACATGGCGTCGGGCATGGACAAGTTCGTCCCCGCTGCTACTTTGTCTACTTCCTCTCTGGTTCTCCTTCGGTCCAGTCTGCTCGCCATCGAGCACGGGGTGAGCCACTGCTCTCTTCCCCTCCTTTCCTGCATGTTTCTGTCACAGTAGCTTCGTTCTATCAACTGTTGTTCATGCGCACGCCCACCATGAACGAGTGCCTGTCGAGATCCTACGCGGTCGCTACTGCTTACCTCTTGTTTCTGTCCTGCGTGATGTTGCAGCACCACACACGCCACACCACCTCACGGACACCCAGCGCCGCCCTAGCATGGCCATCAGTCCATCATCTCTGATCTGCTCCTTCGCTGCCCCACACGTTGCTCAGGTTGCTGCTTCAGTGAGAGCTACCATGGTTCGATTCCTATAGCCAAACCTATTATTTTTCTTTGGTTTATATTCTTCCCTGCATTCGTAGTTTCAGTTCAGTAAGAAAGAGGCCATATTTTATTCGACAACCCAGAGCTTGCTCAGCTGGCCCATGCTTTGTTTTCCTTACAGCAGATCCTAGGGGCAAAGAAATTGAACCATTTTTTATTTACGTATCATCTCTGCAATCTTCTAATATGAATAAGATGTTTCAATTTCTCTATGTCTGCTTTGACAAAAATTAGAGTGCATCCGAGTTGTTATAGGCATGCGCCTCCATATACTTGTTGTATATAAATTGTTCATCCTCGCATGCATATTCATTTGTTTGGTAGTATTTTATCGATTCATCAAATAATTAAATATGGAGACCATATACGGGCGAATCTAGTCTAATATTGGCCTCATTTAAATTTGGGTAGCGAATCGGTGCCTTGTTTTGACTTGTTAAGACAACATTTAAATTGCGGGTATCTAAACAACATGAACCATCTATTTAATTGTCGGGACCCGGTTCCGCTTAATTTTGCCTAATTACATCGCATCTTTGCCATGTCATACATCATACATGCATCATGCCGCTCTTTTGCCGTAGTAATAAATAGTGTATCCGGTGTTTCTTCTAGTGCTTTGCTTCTTCACGGATTAGGCCGACAAGTTGATGCGAGTGTCGACCCGATCTTCGGTTGAACCTTCGGCAATGTTTTCAGGCGAGCATCTCCCCCTTTCTACCTATCTTACTTTTATAGTATTTATTCCCTCCTGTTGATCTATTGCTATCTGTGTTGCGATGCTCTAGTTTTCGTGCCCGTGATATCCCTTGCAGCCTTATATTGCCTTGGACACATCCTATTACCTGTTGTCTGGTAGATAGTTGGACTTGCGAGTCGTAGTTGCTTACTCTAGTGCTGTTGCGTGTCGTCAAGTACCACAGTTGTTGGAGTATTGCCGCATGTTTAATGTTGGAGATGATCATGGCTTTAATTACTGTTTAATAACTAAAATTGAAGTAGGTAAATAATGCAGAGGCACCGGTGGGTAATAGACAATATTTTGTTTTTAACCGCTCACTGGTGTCCCGTAGGACCCCGAGTTCTTGACACCTGTTCCGAGATCGAGCGCGCTAACCACAGGTGGGGTGTGTGGGCACCCCCATCGATTTAGTACCTGATTTCAAAGTACTGTACTGGGGGCCACAAAGTAGTTTGGGGCTTTATTACTATCCTGTACTTATGCCATGCTTTACTGCTTTATTTAAGATTGTGCGTGGAGCACCTGTACTGTTTAGGACCGTGACACGTTTTCGCTGTATCGACAAGCCTAGTCACACTTTCGGGTTCCCAGTCGTTTACAGCCGTCGACACAAACCCTGGGTCCGTCTCGGAGACCGGCCGACTTCGTTACGGTTAGCTTAGTGGGGTGGCCCCCTGTGCTTGCTTTGGGTCTAGGAAACGTCGTGTCCGAAACCCCGTCGACATACCGTTGGGTGTATGTTTTGTGATCTTGTACCTACCTGATCTGACAACAAGGGTGTAGGTGCGTGGAAACTTTGGTGCACCCTCAGGTTAAATCTTTTCGAGAAGCCGTGTCCGCGGTTATGGACGACTTGGAGCACAGTTCTCGATCATAGACAACTATAACTAAAGTTTACTGTTATAATCTGACTTGTATCCGATATGACTAGTAATCAGCTTCACTACAACGGAATGGCTAAATAAAAGTACCAACAACTGCTTGGTTTGGGGATATCTCATGCTTATTGTATCTGACTAGTAAGTGTTGCAACTACAACGGAATAGTTAACTAAAACTGCCCACTGCTTATTATATCAGGATGACTATCTATACCTGACTAGTAATTGCTGCAATGATAACTGAATAACTAAAACTGCCAACTGTGTGAGTGCCTCGGTTGACTTCCTCGTTTGGTCTCGAGGGGGAAATACCAGGATGGGTATGTTTGGTGGTAGCATCAGGTTGGTTCCGAATAGGTCTTTCTTATCCCTCTCTGATAGCCGACAGTTATATCGAGTCTCTATAGGTTGTTTAGTGCATGATGCGCTGCCGCTTCAGTCCACCATACCTATGTAGGCGAGGACCGCCGAATTCTAGTCTCGCCGTGTACTGGCCTCAGTACTGACCGCTCTTTTTTTTTCTTTGCCTTTGTCGGCACCCCTTTTGTTTTAGCAGGTTTCGACGTCGTTAGAAGGGTTACCCTTCCGGCTTGGCCTAGGCAGGGTTATGGACGCCATTGGTTATTCTTCAGGACTCTTAGCTCAATTTGCATCTTGTCCGCATTTTGGACGCCAGATCGCTTTTCAAGGTGATTTGGATCTTTGTCTTTGATATTCTGTATTCTTGACTCATGGAGTCGTTGTTTTATATATATGTTTTGTTGGTTGCAACGAGGACTATTTTGTAATGTTATTACTGCTTTTCCACCCGCACGTTAGTGTTCGGTGGGCACCTTTGAATCGCTTTGGCGGAAGGTTTGAAACTTGCATAGGGCCGATTTCGAGGGTGCTACATTGGGCTGGGTCGGTTTGACTCTATTTTTTTTTCTGTTTGATAACTTTTTCTATTTTCCAAATCAATTTCTGTTTGAATTTTCATTCAATTATTCAAACATTCAACCAAATCAATTCAAACAAACACCACACTTCACAACTTTGAACTTGGTTCTGTTTATCAACATAAACCAAATTCTAAAAAAAAAATTATTCTTTTTAGGATCCATTCATTAATTAAATAAAATGGATCTTTAGTTATTTAATAAAATAGGGTTTGATTTAATTAATAAAATCTCCATTTGAAATCCAAATATTTTCAAAACTAAATCAGTAGGTTTTATTTGAAAATAAAGAATATTTGGAAACTTGTTTAAAACAAAATAACATCTTTATTTTAGGTTCCATTAATAATTAAATAGAATGGACCTTAGTTATTAAATCAAGTAGGGTTTGTTTTATTTAAAATCTTTATTTGAAATATAAATAAAACCAAAACACTTTAGTAGGTTTTATTTGAGAATATAAAATACTTGGGAAAACTTATTTTAAATAAATAAATAAGTTTTGACGTTTTGGAAATAGTAAAACCTTTATTAATAAAACTTGGATATTTAAATCCTTTTTATTTTATTTTAATTAAACCTCTACTATTTTAATCAAAGCAAAACCTTTTGTTTCAAAGTCTTGGTCAAGGTTTAATTTGGCTTTATAAAATAATTTTTAAAATATTTCTTTTCATTTTGAGAACCAAAACCTTTGGAAAACTTATTAAAATAAAATAATAAGTTTTAGTGTTTATTTAAAAAGAAAAAGCCTTTACTTTAATAAAATTGGATATTTAAATCCTTATTATTTTATTTAAATAAACCTTTACTATTTTAATCAAAGCAAAATATTTTATTATAAAAGCTTGGCCAAAATTAATTTGGCTCTTTAAAATATAATCTTTATTTATAAATCTATCTTTGCTTTTGAAAACCCAAAAACTCCTTATTTAAAGATCCAAAATAGTAACTCCAAAACATTTTATTTGCCTTTATTAAATGTTTATCTTTATAAATCCCTTTAGGATTTAATTGTTCAAAATAGGTTTGAAGATTCCCAATTGGATTCAAAAAGTTTCTTCTGGCCTTGAAAATCAAACAAAGTTTTATTTTATTCATTTATTTTCACATTACAAGATTTGGAAAATCTTGGGATGTGACAGGATCCATCTAGTGTGATTGCATGTCTGTTCTTTTCACAAACCACACATGGATCCACTAGTGTCTTTGCATGTGTGTTCTTTTCATGAACCACAGCTAGAGTCATTGCATGTCTGCTCTTTCCACAAACCACACAGGGATCCACCTAGTGTGATTGCATGTCTGTTCTTTTCACAAACCACACATGGATCCACCAGTGTCATTGCATTTCTTCTCTTTTCATGAACCACACCCAGTGTCATTGCATGTATGTTCCTCTAATCAAAACACACATGGATCCACCTAATGTGATTGCATGTCTGTTCTGTTCACAAACCACACATGTATCCACCAATGTCATTGTATGTGTGTTCTTCTAAACAAACCACACATGGATCCAACTAGTGTGATTGCATGTGTGTTCTTTTCACAAACCACACATGGATCCACAAGTGTCATTGCATGTGTGTTCTTTTCATGAACCACAACTAGAGTCATTGCATGTCTGTTCTTTCCACAAACCACACATGGATCCACCTAGTGTGATTGCATGTCTGTTCTTTTCACAAACCACACATGGATCCACTAGTGTCATTGCATGTGTGTTCTTATCATGAACCACAACCAGTGTCATTGCATGTATGTTCTTCTCACAAACCACATAAGGATCCAGCAGTGTCATAGGATGTGTGTTCTTCTCATGAACCACATGGATCCACTCAGTGTCATTGCATGTCTGTTCTTTTCATGAACCACAACTAGAGTCATTGCATGTGAGTTCTTCTCACAAACAAAATAAGGATCCACCAGTGTCATTGCATGTCTGTTCTTCTCATGAATCACACTTAGTGTCATTGCATGTGTGTTCTTCTCATGAACCACACATGGATAGACCAGTGTCATTGCATGTGTGTTCTTTTCTTGAACCACAGCTAGAGTCATTGCATGTGTGTTCTTCCTCACAAACCACACATGGATCCACCAGTGTCATTGCATGTGTGTTCTTTTCATGAACCATAGCTAGAGTCATTGGATGTCTGTTCTTTCCATAAACCACACATGGATCCACCTAGTGTGATTGCATGTCTGTTCTTTTCACTAACCACACATGGATCCACCAGTGTCATTGCATGTGTGTTCTTCTCATGAACCACAGCCAGTGTCATTGCATGTATGTTCTTCTCACAAACCACATAAGTATCCACCAGTGTCATTGGATGTGTGTTCTTCTCATGAACCACACATGGATCCACCCAGTGTCATTGCATGTCTGTTATTTTCATGAACCACAGCTAGAGTCATTGCATGTCTGTGCTTTCCACAAACCACATATGGATCCACCAGTGTCATTGCATGTCTGTTCTTTTCATGAACCACACCCAGTGTCATTGCATGTCTGGTCCTCTAAACAAACCACACATGGATCCATCTAGTGTGATTGCATGTCTGTTCTTTTCACAAACCACACATGGATCCACCAGTGTCTTTGCATGTGTGTTCTTTTCATGAACCACAGCTAGAGTCATTGCATGTCTGTTCTTTCCACAAACCACACATGGATCCACCTAGTGTGATTGCATGTCTCTTCTTTGCACAAACCTCACATGGATCCACCAGTGTCATTGCATGTGTGTTCTTCTCATGAACCATAACCAGTGTCATTGCATGTATGTTCTTCTCACAAACCACATAACGATCCACCAGTGTCATCGGATGTGTATTCTTCTCATGAACCACACAGGGATCCACCCAGTGCCATTGCATGTCTATTCTTTGCATGAACCACAACTAGAGTCATTGAATGTCTGTGCTTTCCGCAAACCACATATGGATCCACCAGTGTTGTTGTATGTCTGCTCTTTTCATGAACCACACCCAATGTCATTGCATGTCTGTTCCTCTAAACAAAACACACATGGATCCACCTAGTGTGATTACATGTCTGTTCTTTTCACAAACCACACATGGATCCACCAGTGTCTTTACACGTGTGTTCTTTTCATGAACCACAGCTAGAGTCATTGCATGTCTGCTCTTTCCACAAACCACACAGGGATCCACCTCGTGTGATTGCATGTCTGTTCTTTTCACAAACCACACATGGATCCACAGTGTCATTGTATTTCTGCTCTTTTCATGAACCACACCCAGTGTCATTGCATGTATGTTCCTCTAAGCAAACCACACATGGATCCACCTAATGTGATTGCATGTCTGTTCTGTTCACAAACCACACATGTATCCACCAATGTCATTGTATGTGTGTTCTTCTAAACAAACCACACATGGATCCACCTAGTGTGATTACATGTCTATTCTTTTCACAAACAACACATGGATCCACCAGTGTCTTTGCATGTGTGTTCTTTTCATGAACCACAGCTAGAGTCATTGCATGTCTGTTCTTTCCACAAACCACACATGGATCCACCTAGTGTGATTGCATGTCTGTTCTTTGCACAAACCTCACATGGATCCACCAGTGTCATGGCATGTGTGTGTAAGGATACCAACCTTATTAAAATATAAGGTAAGGTAGAATCCCCTGTGTTTACAATGCTAGTCCCTGGATCAATAGCTAGCATCCACAGTTTAGATGTAATATCAAGAAACAAAGGTCATAATATAACCTTATAACCAGGAATAACATAGTTTTATTACATCAATACATAGATCATTTGGCTATTACATTACATTGCAGCAGAATAACTATAGTCATGGGTCCTTCATCTTCAAAGTGCCACAGGAAGATGTTGGTTGTAGACTTTGTAATCCTAATCAATCAATCTTCACTAAAATCAATCAAACCTGCAACATTACAAGTTACAGCCACAAGGGTCAATACATTTGAATTGTATTGGCAAGTGATACTATGGTAGTATAGTGGAGTCTATCATCTATATGCATTTGGCTAAGTGGAGTTGAGGCTTGCATTGCTCAAAATAGATTTTTCCTAAACATTTGAAAATACTAAGTTTTGCTTTGCCAAAATCATTTTTCCTCAATCAAAGATTTCAAGATCCTTGTACCAAGCCATCTCTCCATCAAAGATTGATAAAATCATTTTTCTTAATCAAAGATTGGAGATCCTATAACAAGGCATCTCTCAATCAAAGATTGAAGATTTCACACAACCCTTGTTCAACCCACAAGTTTTAACTTAGAAATTTGAATGATGAGATTCTTGATTGCTTCCATGTCTTGATGCTCAAATTGTCCTTTACCAGGGACATGGCTAAGTACTTAGGTTTTACACTCTGCAGAGGTGGTGCACTTTCCCCACAAGACTTGGTTTCCCAAGACAAGATCTTTCAGAAGCTTTCCCTTAGACCAACATGGACGCGCTCCAACCTATCAAACACTACCACCCACTGTCCATTTGGCTAAGTTCTTGCAACCTATATGATCATGGCAGAGCCCATTTTGCCAAGTGGTTGCACTTGAAGCTTCTCAACATTTGACATCTCAAATCTCTTTGTTTCCTGGGTGGCCATCCACAAGTGAGATACACAAGGTAAACCATAGACATGGGCCTTGTGAACCACTCAACCAAAAACCACCAAGCAAGTCCCATTCCACCCAGGTGATTCATTAACTTAGTTGTTTTATTAAACAAAAACATAAGTCCTCAGACTTAGAGATTTTTCCATAGTGTGAATATATATTCCACCCATGTTTTCTATTAGCTAGGCTAAGCTTGATAGTAATAGGATTCTTAACTTAGGAAAATCCTACTAAGGATTCATCTACTAGGTTTTCCTATAGCAAGATCTATACTTAGCAAAATCCATGCAAGTTTTACTTAGAGAAAACACTAATGCATAGTGAAAATAATGGGACAAAAGATATGAAGCATCACTTGCCTTTTTGGTAGAGGGTATAGGTTCACTCCTTGTCCTTGCAACACTCACACTCTTCAAGTCACTACAATTCAATCAAGCAAGGCACAAACTCAATCTACCAATCAAGCAAAACAACACACATAAAATGACAAAGTCAAAGTAATGCATGCAAGCATAGGTCAGTAGAAATGGTTTTCTTCCAAAACAACACACATTTTCCAAAGGTTTTCTTCCAAAACCATTTTTAATAAATAAACCACATTTCTATTTGACTAGAAATGGTTTTTTTAAATCAAGAATCATTATTTTGTTTCACCAAATGAGTTGCTATTGCAAAACTTGGTGTTTTTGGTCAGTAGGTTTGGTTCAAAACATTTCCTCCAAAGTTTTCCATTCAAAACCATTTTCATAAACAAAAACAATAGTTTTATTTGGCTAGAAATGGACTAAACTAATTAATCCATTCTAAACTTTTCCAAATACATTTTCCAAAACATAGGTTGGTTCCTAGGGTCAGTAAGGTCACAACAAACCATTTTGCAAAGGTTTTAACCTTAAAAACATTTTTAAACAATTTTTCTAATCTTAGCAAGCACACAAAAGAATCTACAAAAACAAGTAAACAAACAGATACTATTTTCTAAACTAAGGGTAGGGTTGGTTAGGTCTTGCTCTCCTGAATCCAACGATATAAAATTTGTAATTTTTGGACGTGTGGATCCAAAGATACAAGGGTTTGAAGTTTGCAAAAGTTTCTGTTTTCAAATCTGTTTTTAAACCTAATACTGGCCACGCGTCGTGTTCCTATTGGTCCATACCGGTTCGGGTGGATCGCGTGCTGCGGTGCGTTAGATCTAAATTAGATCGAGCGGTGCAGAGAGCGTACCCATTCGCGTTTAAGTGGTTCTATCTAGTGCGTTGGATTAAGATCCTACGGATGCTAATGCCCGGTCACAGATGGGCGGCGCTCCGCGGCGGCAGACGGTGGCGGCGCTCTGGCGGTGGAGTTTTGGCTAACACAGGAAGCGAGAGAGAGGGAGGAGTGGCTCACAGTGTTCGCCGAGGCACTGGGATGCTCGACCTGTCCTTGGTTGGTGAAGGGGCGCACAGGGATGCAGACAATTGCTCGTCGGAGTTGAGCCGTGCCTCGGTGCGGTCGGTCGTCGACGGGGGCGGGGCTACAGGGCTCGCCGAAGCAAGGCAGAGGGTGTTTTACACGCGCAAGGTACTAAGGAGTATGTGAGCATCACTAAATGGCATCGGGGAGGTCCGAGCTTACCAGGAAGACTCGCCGGAGAAGGAGGCAGACGGCGGTGCTGCAGGTCGTCGTCGAAGTCAAGGTTACAGGGCACCTGCGGATGAATGATTGGCATAGGAAGATGCGCCAGGATGTGGTGAGCGTGCTCGTGTGTTCGGGGAGGCAGGAGGTGGTGTGGCTTGGCCGGAATCGCTCGCGGAGCTCGCCGGAGCAGCGGAGCTTGAGCTCGAAATTGGGGCAGCCTCGTGGCGTGATTGAGGGAGGAGACAGAGGGGAACGAGAGAGTAGTCACTGGCGTTTTAAGGCGTGCTGTCACAGCGAGATTAACGCGTGGTATTAAGGTGAATTGAAGTCGCGGATTGAAGGCAGCAACGGCAGCGTCGTTAACGCGAGGAGGAAGAAGTCACGGTGAGGAAGACGGTTAGCAAAGTGGGGCCGTTGCGTCAGTGGGAAAAAGAGAGAGGAGGAGGTCCACTGGTCAGCCTCAGTGCGGGTTTCTTTTGCGGTGAAGGAAAATGGTTCGGGGGAGGGTGAAAACGATGCACAGTGGTTTGGGTCCGCTTGGCAGTGAAAGAAAGGGAGTGGGGTGGGGTCCAGGTTGTCTGTGACTGAGTGGGTAAGAAACTGGGTGTGAAAAGAATGCTTCGGGGAAGAGGGAGCTAGCCTAGGTGGGCTGGAGTTGGGCCTATTGGGCTGGCCGGCTGGGCTGCTCTATTTTTTTTCTGTCTAAAACTTTTTCCTTTTTCTATTCTATTTTCCTGTTTTGAAAATCAATCAAATATTCCATCAATCAAACCATTCAAACAATTCAAACAATCACTCAACTTTGTACTTTGAACTTGGTTCTGTTTATCAACATAATCCAAATCTCAAAATAAAATAATATTTTTATTCATTTTAGGATCCATTCAATAATTAAATAAAATGGATCTTTAGTTATTTAATAAAATAGGGTTTGATTTATTTAATATAATTTCCATTTGAAATCCAAATATTTTCAAAACCAAAACAGTAGGTTTTATTTGAAAATAAAGAATACTTGGAAACTTGTTTTAAAACAAAATAACCTTTTATTTTAGGTTCCATTAATAGTTAAATATAATGGACCTTAGTTAATAATTCAAATAGGATTTGTTTTAATAAAATATTTATTTTGAAATCAAAATTAAACCAAATACTTCAGTAGGTTTTATTTGAGAAAACAAAATACTTGGAAAACTTATTTTAAAAGAATAAATAAGTTTTGATGTTTTGAAAAATAGTAAAACCTTTATTAATAAAACTTGGATATTTAAATCCTTATTATTTTATTTAAATAAACCTTTACTCATTTTATCAAAACAAAATATTTTATTATAAAATCTTGGCCAAAATTAATTTGGCTCTTTAAAATATAACTTTATTTATAAAACCACCTTTTTATTTGAAAACAAAGTCTTTTATTAAAAGATCCAAAATAGTGTTTCCAAAATATTTTATTTTCCATTATAAAATGTTTATCTTTATAAATCCCTTTAGGATTTAATTATTCAAAATAGGTTTGAAGATTCCCAATTGGACTCAAAAGTTTCTTCTGGCCCTAAAAATCAACATAGTTTTATTTTATTCATTTTATTTTTCACATTACAAGATTTGGAAAATCTTGGGATGTGACAGTGTGTTCTTCTCATGAACCATAACCAGTGTCATTGCATGTATGTTCTTCTCACAAACCACATAACGATCCACCAGTGTCATTGGATGTGTGTTCTCTCATGAACCACACATGGATCCACCCAGTGCCATTGCATGTCTATTCTTTGCATGAACCACAACTAGAGTCATTGAATGTCTGTGCTTTCCGCAAACCACATATGGATCCACCAGTGTTGTTGCATGTCTGCTCTTTTCATGAACCACACACAATGTCATTGCATGTCTGTTCCTCTAAACAAAACACACATGGATCCACCTAGTGTGATTACATGTCTGTTCTTTTCGCAAACCACACATGGATCCACCAGTGTCTTTACATGTGTGTTCTTTTCATGAACCACAGCTAGAGTCATTGCATGTCTGCTCTTTCCACAAACCACACAGGGATCCACCTAGTGTGATTGCATGTCTGTTCTTTTCACAAACCACACATGGATCCACCAGTGTCATTGCATTTCTGCTCTTTTCATGAACCACACCCAGTGTCATTGCATGTATGTTCCTCTAAGCAAACCACACATGGATCCACCTAATGTGATTGCATGTCTGTTCTGTTCACAAACCACACATGTATCCACCAATGTCATTGTATGTGTGTTCTTCTAAACAAACCACACATGGATCCACCTAGTGTGATTGCATGTCTGTTCTTTTCACAAACCACACATGGATCCACCTAGTGTGATTGCATGTCTGTGCTTTTCACAAACCACATATGGATCCACCAGTGTCATTGCATGTCTGTTCTTTTCATGAACCACACCCAGTGTCATTGCATGTCTGGTCCTCTAAACAAACCACACATGGATCCATCTAGTGTGATTGCATGTCTGTTCTTTTCACAAACCACACATGGATCCACCAGTGTCTTTGCATGTGTGTTCTTTTCATGAACCACAGCTAGAGTCATTGCATGTCTGTTCTTTCCACAAACCACACATGGATCCACCTAGTGTGATTGCATGTCTGTTCTTTGCACAAACCTCACATGGATCCACCAGTGTCATTGCATGTGTGTTCTTCTCATGAACCATAACCAGTGTCATTGCATGTATGTTCTTCTCACAAACCACATAACGATCCACCAGTGTCATTGGATGTGTGTTCTTCTCATGAACCACACATGGATCCACCCAGTGCCATTGCATGTCTATTCTTTGCATGAACCACAACTAGAGTCATTGAATGTCTGTGCTTTCCGCAAACCACATATGGATCCACCAGTGTTGTTGCATGTCTGCTCTTTTCATGAACCACACCCAATGTCATTGCATCTCTGTTCCTCTAAACAAAACACACATGGATCCACCTAGTGTGATTACATGTCTGTTCTTTTCACAAACCACACATGGATCCACCAGTGTCTTTACATGTGTGTTCTTTTCATGAACCACAGCTAGAGTCATTGCATGTCTGTTCTTTCCACAAACCACACAGGGATCCACCTAGTGTGATTGCATGTCTGTTCTTTTCACAAACCACACATGGATCCACCAGTGTCATTGCATGTCTGTACTTGTCAGGAACCACACCCAGTGTCATTGCATGTTTGTTCATCTAAACAAACCACACATAGATCCACCTAGTGTGATTGCATGTTCGTTCTGTTCATAAACCACACATGTATCCACCAGTGTCATGGCATGTGTGTTCTTCTAAACAAATGACACATAGATCCACCTAGTGTGATTGCATGTATGTTCTTTTCACAAACCACACATGGATCCACCAGTGTCATTGCATGTATGTTCTTTTCATGAACCATAGCTAGAGTCATTGCATGTCTGTTCTTTCCACAAACCACACATGGATCCACCTAGTGTGATTGCATGTCAGTTCTTTTCACAAACCACACATGGATCCACCAGTGTCTTTGCATGTGTGTTCTTTTCATGAACCACAACCAGTGTCATTGCATGTGTGTTCTTCTAAACAAACCACACATGGATCCACCTAGTGTGATTGCATGTCTGTTCTTTTCACAAACCACACATGGATCCACCAGTGTCATTGCATGTATGTTCTTTTCATGAACCACAACTAGAGTCATTGCATGTCTGTTCTTTCCACAAACCACACATGGATCCACCTAGTGTGATTGCATGTCTGTTCTTTTCACAAACCACACATGGATCCACCAGTGTCATTACATGTGTGTTCTTCTCATGAACCACAACCAGTGTCATTGCATGTATGTTCTTCTCACAAACCACATAAGGATCCACCAGTGTCATTGGATGTGTGTTCTTCTCATGAACCACATGGATCCACTCAGTGTCATTGCATGTCTGTTCTTTTCATGAACCACAACTAGAGTCATTGCATGTGAGTTCTTCTCACAAACAAAATAAGGATCCACCAGTGTCATTGCATGTCTGTTCTTCTCATGAATCACACTCAGTGTCATTGCATGTGTGTTCTTCTCATGAACCACACATGGATAGACCCGTGTCATTGCATTTGTGTTCTTTTCTTGAACCACAGCTAGAGTCATTGCATGTGTGTTCTTCCTCACAAACCACACATGGATCCACTAGTGTCATTGCATGTGTGTTCTTTTCATGAACCATAGCTAGAGTCATTGGATGTCTGTTCTTTCCACAAACCACACATGGATCCACCTAGTGTGATTGCATGTCTGTTCTTTTCACTAACCACACATGGATCCTCCAGTGTCATTGCATGTGTGTTCTTCTCATGAACCACAGCCAGTGTCATTGCATGTATGTTCTTCTCGCAAACCACATAAGTATCCACCAGTGTCATTGGATGTGTGTTCTTCTCATGAACCACACATGGATCCACCCAGTGTCATTGCATGTCTGTTATTTTCATGAACCACAGCTAGAGTCATTGCATGTCTGTGCTTTCCACAAACCACATATGGATCCACCAGTGTCATTGCATGTCTGTTCTTTTCATGAATCACACCCAGTGTCATTGCATGTCTGGTCCTCTAAACAAACCACACATGGATCCATCTAGTGTGATTGCATGTCTGTTCTTTTCACAAACCACACATGGATCCACCAGTGTCTTTGCATGTGTGTTCTTTTCATGAACCACAACTAGAGTCATTGCATGTCTGTTCTTTCCACAAACCACACATGGATCCACCTAGTGTGATTGCATGTCTGTTCTTTGCACAAACCTCACATGGATCCACCAGTGTCATTGCATGTGTGTTCTTCTCATGAACCACAACCAGTGTCATTCCATGTATGTTCTTCTCACAAACCACATAACGATCCACCAGTGTCATTGGATGTGTGTTCTTCTCATGAACCACACATGGATCCACCCAGTGCCATTGCATGTCTATTCTTTGCACGAACCACAACTAGAGTCATTGAATGTCTGTGCTTTACGCAAACCACATGTGGATCCACCAGTGTTGTTGCATGTATGCTCTTTTCATGAACCACACCCAATGTCATTGCATGTCTGTTCCTCTAAACAAACCACACATGGATCCACCTAGTGTGATTACATGTCTGTTCTTTTCACAAACCACACATGGATCCACCAGTGTCTTTGCATGTGTGTTCTTTTCATGAACCACAGCTAGAGTCATTGCATGTCTGTTCTTTTCACAAACCACACAGGGATCCACCTAGTGTGATTGCATGTCTGTTCTTTTCACAAACCACACATGGATCCACTAGTGTCATTGCATGTCTGTACTTGTCAGGAACCACACCCAGTGTCATTGCATGTTTGTTCCTATAAACAAACCACACATAGATCCACCTAGTGTGATTGCATGTCCATTTTGTTCACAAACCACACATGTATCCACCAGTGTCATTGCATGTGTGTTCTTCTAAACAAACCACACATGGATCCACCTAGTGTGATTACATGTCTGTTCTTTTCACAAACCACACATGGATCCACCAGTATCATTGCATGTGTGTTCTTGTCATGAACCACAACCAGTGTCATTGCATGTGTGTTCTTCTAAACAAACCACACATGGATCCACCTAGTGTGATTGCATGTCTGTTCTTTTCACAAACCACACATCGATCCACCAGTGTCATTGCATCTGTGTTCTTTTCATGAACCATAGCTAGAGTCATTGCATGTCTGTTCTTTCCACAAACCACACATGGATCCACCTAGTGTGATTGCATGTCTTTTCTTTTCACAAACCACACATGGATCCACCAGCGTCATTGCATGTGTGTTCTTCTCATGAACCACAACCAGTGTCATTGCATGTGTGTTCTTCTAAACAAACCACACATGGATCCACCTAGTGTTATTGCATGTCTGTTCTTTTCACAAACCACACATGGATCCACCAGTGTCATTGCATGTGTGTTCTTTTCATGAACCACAGCTAGAGTCATTGCATGTCTGTTCTTTCCACAAACCACACATGGATCCACCTAGTGTGATTGCATGTCTGTTCTTTTCACAAACCACACATGGATCCACCAGTGTCATTGCATGTGTGTTCTTCTCATGAACCACAACCAGTGTCATTGCATGTGTGTTCTTCTAAACAAACCACACATGGATCCACCTAGTGTGATTGCATGTCTGTTCTTTTCACAAACCACACATAGATCCACCAGTGTCATTGCATGTGTGTTCTTTTCATGAACCATAGCTAGAGTCATTGCATGTCTGTTCTTTCCACAAACCACACATGGATCCACCTAGTGTGATTGCATGTCAGTTCTTTTCACAAACCACACATGGATCCACCAGTGTCATTGCATGTGTGTTCTTCTCATGAACCACAACTAGTGTCATTGCATGTGTGTTCTTCTAAACCAACCACACATGGATCCACCTAGTGTGATTGCATGTCTGTTCTTTTCACAAACCACACATGGATTCACCTAGTGTGATTGCATGTCTGTTCTTTTCACAAACCACACATAGATCCACCAGTGTCATTGCATGTGTGTTCTTTTCATGAACCACAGCTAGAGTCATTGCATGTCTATTCTTTCCACAAACCACACATGGATCCACCTAGTGTGATGGCATGTCTGTTCTTTTCACAAACCACACATGGATCCACCAGTGTCATTGCATGTGTTTTCTTCTCATGAACCACAACCAGTGTCATTGCATGTATGTTCTTCTCACAAACCACATAAGGATCCACCAGTGTCATTGGATGTGTGTTCTTCTCATGAACCACATGGATCCACTGTCATTGCATGTCTGTTCTTTTCATGAACCACAACTAGAGTCATTGCATGTGAGTTCTTCTCACAAACAAAATAAGGATCCACCAGTGTCATTGCATGTCTATTCTTCTCATGAACCACACTCAGTGTCATTGCATGTGTGTTCTTCTCATGAACCACACATGGACACACCAGTGTCATTGCATGTGTGTTCTTTTCATGAACCATAGCTATAGTCATTGCATGTGTGTTCTTCCTCACAAACCACACATAGATCCACCAGTGTCATTGCATGTTTGTTCTTCTCATGAATCACACTCAGTGTCATTGCATGTGTGTTCTTCTCATGAACCACACATGGATAGACCAGTGTCATTGCATGTGTGTTCTTTTCTTGAACCACAGCTAGAGTCATTGCATGTGTGTTCTTCCTCACAAACCACACATGGATCCACCAGTGTCATTGCATGTGTGTTCTTTTCATGAACCATAGCTAGAGTCATTGGATGTCTGTTCTTTCCACAAACCACACATGGATCAACCTAGTGTGATTGCATGTGTTACATTCACTAACCACACATGGATCCACCAGTGTCATTGCATGTGTGTTCTTCTCATGAACCACAGCGAGTGTCATTGCATGTATGTTCTTCGCACAAACCACATAAGTATCCACAGTGTCATTGGATGTGTGTTCTTCTCATGAACCACACATGGATCCACCCAGTGTCATTGCATGTCTGTTATTTTCATGAACCACAGCTAGAGTCATTGCATGTCTGTGCTTTCCACAAACCACATATGGATCCACCAGTGTCATTGCATGTCTGTTCTTTTCATGAACCACACCAGGTGTCATTGCATGTGTGGTCCTCCTCTAAACAAACCACACATGGATCCATCTAGTGTGATTGCATGTCTGTTCTTTTCACAAACCACACATGGATCCACCAGTGTCTTTGCATGTGTGTTCTTTTCATGAACCACAGCTAGAGTCATTGCATGTCTGTTCTTTCCACAAACCACACATGGATCCACCTAGTGTGATTGCATGTCTGTTCTTTGCACAAACCTCACATGGATCCACCAGTGTCATTGCATGTGTGTTCTTCTCATGAACCACAACCAGTGTCATTGCATGTATGTTCTTCTCACAAACCACATAATGATCCACCAGTGTCATTGGATGTGTGTTCTTCTCATGAACCACACATGGATCCACCCAGTGCCATTGCATGTCTATTCTTTGCATGAACCACAACTAGAGTCATTGAATGTCTGTGCTTTCCGCAAACCACATATGGATCCACCAGTGTTGTTGCATGTCTGCTCTTTTCATGAACCACACCCAATGTCATTGCATGTTTGTTCCTCTAAACAAACCACACATGGATCCACCTAGTGTGATTACATGTTTGTTCTTTTCACAAACCACACATGGATCCACCAGTGTCTTTGCATGTGTGTTCTTTTCATGAACCACAGCTAGAGTCATTGCATGTCTGTTCTTTCCACAAGCCACACAGGGATCCACCTAGTGTGATTGCATGTTTGTTCTTTTCACAAACCACACATGGATCCACCAGTGTCATTGCATGTCTGTACTTGTCAGGAACCACACCCAGTGTCATTGCATGTTTGTTCCTACAAACAAACCACACATAGATCCACCTAGTGTGATTGCATGTCCGTTCGGTTCACAAACCACACATGTATCCACCAGTGTCATTGCATGTGTGTTCTTCTAAACAAACCACACATGGATCCACCTAGTGTGATTGCATGTCTGTTCTTTTCACAAACCACACATGGATCCACCAGTGTCATTGCATGTGTATTCTTTTCATGAACCACAGCTAGAGTCATTGCATGTCTGTTCTTTACACAAACCACACATGGATCCACCTAGTGTGATTGCATGTCTGTTCTTTTCACAAACCACACATGGATCCACTAGTGTCATTGCATGTGTGTTCTTGTCATGAACCACAACCAGTGTCATTGCATGTGTGTTCTTCTAAACAAACCACACATGGATCCACCTAGTGTGATTGCATGTCTGTTCTTTTCACAAACCACACATCGATCCACCAGTGTCATTGCATGTGTGTTCTTTTCATGAACCATAGCTAGAGTCATTGCATGTCTGTTCTTTCCACAAACCACACATGGATCCACCTAGTGTGATTGCATGTCTGTTCTTTTCACAAACCACACATGGATCCACCAGCGTCATTGCATGTGTGTTCTTCTCATGAACCACAACCAGTGTCATTGCATGTGTGTTCTTCTAAACAAACCACACATGGATCCACCTAGTGTTATTGCATGTCTGTTCTTTTCACAAACCACACATGGATCCACCAGTGTCATTGCATGTGTGTTCTTTTCATGAACCACAGCTAGAGTCATTGCATGTCTGTTCTTTCCACAAACCACACATGGATCCACCTAGTGTGATTGCATGTCTGTTCTTTCACAAACCACACATGGATCCACCAGTGTCATTGCATGTGTGTTCTTCTCATGAACCACAACCAGTGTCATTGCATGTGTGTTCTTCTAAACAAACCACACATGGATCCACCTAGTGTGATTGCATGTCTGTTCTTTTCACAAACCACACATAGATCGACCAGTGTCATTGCATGTGTGTTCTTTTCATGAACCATAGCTAGAGTCATTGCATGTCTGTTCTTTCCACAAACCACACATGGATCCACCTAGTGTGATTGCATGTCAGTTCTTTTCACAAACCACACATGGATCCACCAGTGTAATTGCATGTGTGTTCTTCTCATGAACCACAACTAGTGTCATTGCATGTGTGTTCTTCTAAACCAACCACACATGGATCCACCTAGTGTGATTGCATGTCTGTTCTTTTCACAAACCACACATGGATTCACCTAGTGTGATTGCATGTCTGTTCTTTTCACAAACCACACATAGATCCACCAGTGTCATTGCATGTGTATTCTTTTCATGAACCACAGCTAGAGTCATTGCATGTCTATTCTTTCCACAAACCACACATGGATCCACCTAGTGTGATGGCATGTCTGTTCTTTTCACAAACCACACATGGATCCACCAGTGTCATTGCATGTGTTTTCTTCTCATGAACCACAACCAGTGTCATTGCATGTATGTTCTTCTCACAAACCACATAAGGATCCACCAGTGTCATTGGATGTGTGTTCTTCTCATGAACCACATGGATCCACTCAGTGTCATTGCATGTCTGTTCTTTTCATGAACCACAACTAGAGTCATTGCATGTGAGTTCTTCTCACAAACAAAATAAGGATCCACCAGTGTCATTGCATGTCTATTCTTCTCATGAACCACACTCAGTGTCATTGCATGTGTGTTCTTCTCATGAACCACACATGGACACACCAGTGTCATTGCATGTGTGTTCTTTTCATGAACCATAGCTATAGTCATTGCATGTGTGTTCTTCCTCACAAACCACACATAGATCCACCAGTGTCATTGCATGTTTGTTCTTCTCATGAATCACACTCAGTGTCATTGCATGTGTGTTCTTCTCATGAACCACACATGGATAGACCAGTGTCATTGCATGTGTGTTCTTTTCTTGAACCACAGCTAGAGTCATTGCATGTGTGTTCTTCCTCACAAACCACACATGGATCCACCAGTGTCATTGCATGTGTGTTCTTTTCATGAACCACAGCTAGAGTCATTGGATGTCTGTTCTTTCCACAAACCACACATGGATCAACCTAGTGTGATTGCATGTCTGTTCTGTTCACTAACCACACATGGATCCACCAGTGTCATTGCATGTGTGTTCTTCTCATGAACCACAGCCAGTGTCATTGCATGTATGTTCTTCTCACAAACCACATAAGTATCCACCAGTGTCATTGGATGTGTGTTCTTCTCATGAACCACACATGGATCCACCCAGTGTCATTGCATGTCTGTTATTTTCATGAACCACAGCTAGAGTCATTGCATGTCTGTGCTTTCCACAAACCACATATGGATCCACCAGTGTCATTGCATGTCTGTTCTTTTCATGAACCACACCCAGTGTCATTGCATGTCTGGTCCTCTAAACAAACCACACATGGATCCATCTAGTGTGATTGCATGTCTGTTCTTTTCACAAACCACACATGGATCCACCAGTGTCTTTGCATGTGTGTTCTTTTCATGAACCACAGCTAGAGTCATTGCATGTCTGTTCTTTCCACAAACCACACATGGATCCACCTAGTGTGATTGCATGTCTGTTCTTTGCACAAACCTCACATGGATCCACCAGTGTCATTGCATGTGTGTTCTTCTCATGAACCACAACCAGTGTCATTGCATGTATGTTCTTCTCACAAACCACATAATGATCCACCAGTGTCATTGGATGTGTGTTCTTCTCATGAACCACACATGGATCCACCCAGTGCCATTGCATGTCTATTCTTTGCATGAACCACAACTAGAGTCATTGAATGTCTGTGCTTTCCGCAAACCACATATGGATCCACCAGTGTTGTAGCATGTCTGCTCTTTTCATGAACCACACCCAATGTCATTGCATGTTTGTTCCTCTAAACAAACCACACATGGATCCACCTAGTGTGATTACATGTTTGTTCTTTTCACAAACCACACATGGATCCACCAGTGTCTTTGCATGTGTGTTCTTTTCATGAACCACAGCTAGAGTCATTGCATGTCTGTTCTTTCCACAAACCACACAGGGATCCACCTAGTGTGATTGCATGTTTGTTCTTTTCACAAACCACACATGGATCCACCAGTGTCATTGCATGTCTGTACTTGTCAGGAACCACACCCAGTGTCATTGCATGTTTGTTCCTACAAACAAACCACACATAGATCCACCTAGTGTGATTGCATGTCCGTTCGGTTCACAAACCACACATGTATCCACCAGTGTCATTGCATGTGTGTTCTTCTAAACAAACCACACATGGATCCACCTAGTGTGATTGCATGTCTGTTCTTTTCACAAACCACACATGGATCCACCAGTGTCATTGCATGTGTATTCTTTTCATGAACCACAGCTAGAGTCATTGCATGTCTGTTCTTTACACAAACCACACATGGATCCACCTAGTGTGATTGGATGTCTGTTCTTTTCACAAACCACACATGGATCCACCAGTGTCATTGCATGTGTGTTCTTGTCATGAACCACAACCAGTGTCATTGCATGTGTGTTCTTCTAAACAAACCACACATGGATCCACCTAGTGTGATTGCATGTCTGTTCTTTTCACAAACCACACATCGATCCACCAGTGTCATTGCATGTGTGTTCTTTTCATGAACCATAGCTAGAGTCATTGCATGTCTGTTCTTTCCACAAACCACACATGGATCCACCTAGTGTGATTGCATGTCTGTTCTTTTCACAAACCACACATGGATCCACCAGCGTCATTGCATGTGTGTTCTTCTCATGAACCACAACCAGTGTCATTGCATGTGTGTTCTTCTAAACAAACCACACATGGATCCACCTAGTGTTATTGCATGTCTGTTCTTTTCACAAACCACACATGGATCCACCAGTGTCATTGCATGTGTGTTCTTATCATGAACCACAGCTAGAGTCATTGCATGTCTGTTCTTTCCACAAACCACACATGGATCCACCTAGTGTGATTGCATGTCTGTTCTTTTCACAAACCACACATGGATCCACCAGTGTCATTGCATGTGTGTTCTTCTCATGAACCACAACCAGTGTCATTGCATGTATGTTCTTCTCACAAACCACATAAGGATCGACCAGTGTCATTGGATGTGTGTTCTTCTCATGAACCACATGGATCCACCCAGTGTCATTGCATGTCTGTTCTTTTCATGAACCACAAATAGAGTCATTGCATGTGAGTTCTTCTCACAAACAAAATAAGGATCCACCAGTGTCATTGCATGTCTGTTCTTCTCATGAACAACACTCAGTGTCATTGCATGTGTGTTCTTCTCATGAACCACACATGGACACACTAGTGTCATTGCATGTGTGTTCTTTTCATGAACCACAGCTAGAGTCATTGCATGTGTGTTCTTCCTCACAAACCATACATGGATCCACCAGTGTCATTGCATGTGTGTTCTTCTCATGAACCATAGCCAGTGTCATTGCATGTGTGTTCTTCCAAACAAACCACACATGGATCCACCTAGTGTGATTGCATATCTGTTCTTTCCACAAACCCCACATGGATCCACCTGTAACATCCCTAAAATCATATTTCAAAACTCATTCATATCATCCTTGAATCCTTCATTCATTTAGGGTTTTTCTCAAAATCATTTAGAAGCATAAGCTTGTGCTATGATTTCATGTGAGCAAATTTAACTCAATTGGCCAACACCCTTTGAGACTTGATTGTTTAGGAACTTGTTTGCTTGCCTCCTTTGTTGGATAGTTTAGGTGTAGCATTCTAACCAAAGTTTTCAACTTAGAATTAATTTCAAAACCTTTTCAAAACATTTGCAAACTAGAGGCAAAGTCTCTGTTTGTATTAAGCCCAAGCTTGACCAAGCCCTTGCAAGGTAACCACATGGTTAAATGAATGTATTTGAAACCACAGAACCCTGCAAAGATCCCCAGATTTGTTTGAATTCAAAAAGGATTTGAATTCATATCAAAACCATTTCAGAAAATCGAATTAGAAAAGAAAAAGAGTTAAACAAAGGAAAAAGGCCGCGCGGCTGAAATCTAGCCCAACAGTGAATCGAGCCCAACAAGCCCACCCGGGGAGTTTTCTTTTCTTCTCACCAGCAGACACACCCGATCGTGCCGGACCCCACCTCCACCTTGCGCACTTCGCTGACGAGCGGGCCTCCTCCACGTCAGCATAGTCTTCCCCTGACTCCGCGCACGATCTCCGCCGCTGACCATTGCCGTAGTGATACCGAGCTTAATTGGGCATTAATCCACGGACGTTTCCTGTCGAGCCTCTGGCTATAAGACCCTCTCTGCCTCGCGAGCATTTTCCCCCAAACACCTCGCTCACTCCGCCACCAGGCTGCCCTCAATCATCCTCGCACCACCGCAGACAGAGCCACTCCGGCGATCAATTCCGGTGAGCCTCGTGTTCCCCTCTGCCTCTCACTCTTGCTATCTGTTTCAGTGAGTCTTTGCGCACCTCCTAACCCCACTAGTTCATCCTGTACTGCCCCAGGTCGCTGTTTCCACTTGACACCGCAAGCACCGACGACAACATCAACTCCGGCGAGCTCTAGTGGTAAGTCCAGACCGCCCCAAGCCTTGTCATTCACGCACGCATCTTCGCCTGGATCTTCTGCATCTGACCACGCCCTTTGTTTGCCTCATAGTGATCGACAACCTCGCCAACGACGACGATTGACCGTGCCGGCGTCTGTCTCTACTCCGACGAGCAATCATCGCCGTATCTGTGCGCCCCTTGACAAACCAGAGCCACCTCGAGCTTCAGCACGCCATCGCGGTCCTGGTAAGCGCCTTCTTGTTTCCTCGGACGACCTAGAGCACCGGCGCCACCGTAGTCAGACGCTCCGCCGCCAGTCATCGCCGCTAGCGCCGCCAGTTAGTGGCTCGGTGATTGAGTCCGTTGGATCTATATCGTAAGGCTAGGATAGATCTTAAACGAAGGGGTACGCGCACGTCTGAGCCGCCAGATCTAAGTTAGATCCTACGGTCCGCATATGTCGATCCGACCGAAGCGGTACGCGCTAGTGAGGTTGCGACGTGTGGCTAGGTTGAATTCAAAAAACAGAATTTAAACCAGAATTAGATCCAATTTTCAAATGCTTATAACTTTTGTTTGCCACGTTAGAATTTTGCAAACTTTATACCGTTGGATTCAGTAAAACAAGACCTTTCTAAATATCCAATGTGTTTAGCAAATAGTAACCATTAGAATGACTTTATTTGTAGAAACTTGTTTAAGGCTAATTTGAGAATGGATTTAGTTTAGTAATTTTTTTAGGGTTAAATATGTTTAGTGGGCAAACTTGTGACTTGTTAAGTTTCTGTAAACTTGCACATGCTTGGTAGAGTTTTCAAAAATCACCACTTAGTAGATTCTTGCATGCATGCATTCATATTATTTTTGGTTGTATATAATTGTGTGTAATTGTGTGCTATAATTTTGTGTAGATTTTGCTAGTGATTGTGATTGTGACGAGTGCTACTCTCCACATTACCAAGGCAAGTGATATTTTCATGAATATTCCATTCCTATATTTTTATACTTGCATTAGATATTTTGCTAAGACATGCATGCTACTTTTGTCAAATGATATGTTGGGAAATCCTATGTAGATTAGAATGGTAGAGTTGCTAGGAAAATTCCCTAAGGATAAGTTGCCATGCCATGCTTAGCCTAGCTACTAGAAAACAAGGGTGGTTTATATATTCACACTATGGAAAAATATTCTAAGTTTGAGGACTTGTGTTTTATTTAATAAAACAACTAAGTTAATGAATCACCTGGGTGGAATGGGACTTGCTTGGTGGTTTTTGGTTGACTGGTTCACAAGGCCCATGTCTATGGTTTACCTTGTGTATCTCACTTGTGGATTGCCACCCAGGAACAAAGAGATTTGAGATGTCAAATGTTGAGAAGCTTCAAGTGCAACCACTTGGCAATATGGGCTCTGCCATGATCTTAGGTTGCTAGAACTTAGTCTCTTGGACAGTTGGTGGTAGTGGGAACGATAGGTTGGAGCGCGTCCATTTGACTAAGGAAAGGCTTCTGAAGGATCTTGTCTTGGGAAACCAAGTCTTGTGGGGAAAGTGCACCACCTCTACAGAGTGTAAAACCTAAGTACTTAGCCATGTCCCTGGTAAAGGACAATTTGAGCCTCAAGACATGGAAGCTTCAAGAATCTCATCACTCCAATTTCTAAATAAAACTTGTGGGTGAACAAGGGTGAAGGACCCCAATGTCTATTGGAGGTTCCTTGGGAAATTTTTGGACTCCAATGTCTATTGGAGGTTCCTTGGGAAGTTTTGACTAAGAAAAACATAAATGTTTTCTACTAATAGGAAAAACCTATTTTGAGCAAAGCAAGCCAAGCTACACCTAGCCAAATGCATATAGTATTATAGTCCACTTAAAATATACTAAGGTATCACTTGCCAATACTATTCCAAAGTATTGACCCTCTGTGGCTGTAACTTGTAATGTTGCAGGTTACTCCGATGATGAATATGAGTCATGAGTCTACACTCAACATGCTTGCCTGTGGCACATGAAGATGAAGACTTATGTTTATTTACTTATTCCATAAACTCTTATATTAGGCCTTTGGCCCTGAGTTGTAAAAGACTATGTTTTAGCTCTGGAATGAATGTAATAAACGACCTTTGTATCTGTGTACTTCATCGTAAACTGTGGATGCTAGCATTGATCCAGGGACTAGCATTGCAATCACAGGGATCCTTTCCTTTATAAAGGAGGGGTCTGACAGATGGTATCAGAGCACTGTGTTGCCTGTAGGATTATGACCCTAGGATTGGAAACCATTAAGGAATTTTTTTAACTAATTCTACACTTGTCTATTCTTCTCGTAAACTTTTCTAATCTTCTCATTCTCATCTCTATTTGTAGATGAACTCCATCAACGAAGCCGTGAAGAAAGGACCACTCATGACCATGACCTTGGAGTGTGAAACTGAGTTTCCCAAGATTCTCAAGGACCTCATGGAGACAATGGAAGCACATGGTGCAGCTGTGTACAAAGGTTTTCCAGTGATGGTGGAAGGAGTGGAGTATTGGTGGGTGCAACTTCACTTGTACAAAAACAAGGAAGACAACCACAAAGAAAGAGGTTTCTGCATGTACACCAACACTTTTTTGCACACCACATTCTTTGAGTCAGCAAAAGAAGCAGCTTGGAATACTATCAAAGAACTCAGTGCTAGAGTCAAGTGCAAGATGCTCAACCTCCAAAAAGACTTAGAGAAGGAGAAGGAACATACCCAAGAGTTGGAAGTCACCAACCAAACCTTAAGGGGAGATATTATAGACTTAGTGATAGAAGCATGTGAACAAGATAGGCTGATTGCCTCTAGGAACATTGTGTTAGCCACCAGATCTAGTGAGATAGGTTTGTAAGCGCACATCGTTAGTTGGACCACCACCTATCACCTTATTTTCCAAATGATACCTTAAATAAGTTGAACCTTGGTTGATGTAATGGATTCATGTATGCATGACTTGTGTGACTGTGATGTTCTATGGTTATGTATGATTGTTGTCTTGTTTATCTTAATTTGTGTTGTTCTAACTTTTACAATCTTATAAATAGATGCCTATTACCATCAGCACTGTTGAGGAGTTCCAGGTTACCCGGTTTGGTCCTCGTATCGTAGAGCTTATTACTTTACTCGATCTCCCTCTTCCCACCATTACGGTGCACCCACTCACCAAGTTTGAGAGGAAGGACCTCTGGGGCTTCAAGGTGAACCAGCCAGGACGCCAGACAGAGCCTACTACGGAGGCCATCGTCTTCAAGCTTATGCACGATGACAGGGAGAGAGGCATGGAGATTGTCATGCAGGACCTAATAGGACGTCTGTTAGGCCATCACTCCCGACAGGTTAGAGGCACTCACTTCCACGCCTTCGGAAGGCGTGATGATGACGGAGAGTCCATCGACTTTGAGGACGACACGAGGGCCACAGCAGAGCCGATACGCCTGTACCTCCAGGACTTAGAGACTCTTATTAGGCACGTGGATCTCGACAGACCAACGCCATGCTTAGCAATGACGAGCTCTGTGCAGCTCATGAGAAGGACATGCTCTTCGCGCAGCAGGACGAGGTAGTCAAGGAGATGGAGGCAAAGTTCGAGACCCAAGACCGTAAGTTCAAGAGTCAAGAGAAACGTGTCCAGGATAGGAACAAAAGGATTCGGGACATGACCGAGGAACTGCAGTCCAAGGACTTCGAGTTAGAGCAGCAGCAGACAGTGATTGAGAGACTTCGTTCCCAGAAGAGGGCTCTCAAGGCCAAGATCGACTCCTTGACCACTACCATCGAGGAGAACAAGACCGCAATGGAGAACACAGGTCTTACCTTTGTCGAGGAGGAGATTGATGCTGACGAGTAGACTTGACTACTCAGTTACCTTTATTTACCGCACTTGTTATTGGTGAACTTATTATTGGACCATCCGACATGTGGATGGCTTGCCACTTGTGTGTTTTTACTTTGAGACTTTTGTTATCTTGTTGTTGAGATTTTATCCTTGTGTTGCATGCTATGTGTTTGCTTGTGTGATGTATTGTGCATGAATCATGTAAGGGTATCTCATTCTTATCTCTATATGAACAAACCACAGATGCCTCCCCGTCGCGCAAACCCCAACCCCAACCCCAACATTACCCCGGAAATGCAACAGATTATGAATGCGCAGACACAGCTTATGCAAATGATGACGACATTCATCCAAAACCAGAATAACAACAACAACAACCCCAATAACAACAACAATAACAACAACCCCAATAACAACAACAACCCTCCGGGTTTTGATATGCTCACCAGATTTCTGCGTCTGAGGCCAGCTAAGTTTTCGGGAACGACTGATCCCATGGTGGCCAATGATTGGCTACGTTCTGTGAACAAAGACTTAGTGACCGTGGGCTGCACGGATGCTGAAAAAGTCAGGTTCGCAGCACATCTGTTGGAAGGACCAGCCGCCGCATGGTGGGACAACTTCCAGATCACCACTCCTATCGATGAAGTGACTTGGGCTATCTTTGAAGATGGTTTTCGCACTACTCATATCTCACCAGGAATGATGAGCTTGAAAAAGAAGGAGTTTCACAACCTGAAGCAGCGCCACCACAGCGTGGCTGAATATATTGAAGAGTTCAACAATCTGGCGCGCTATGCACCGGATGAGGTTGACACAGATGCCAAAAGAAAGGAAAAGTTTCTGGAAGGCTTGAATGATGAGCTGAATCTGCAGCTGTCTGTGGCATATGTTCCAACTTATCAGTCACTATGTGACAAGGCTGTTATTGTGGAGAATAAAATGAAGCAAGTCGAGAGTAGAAAGAGGAAACACTCCGACAAGCACAACTCGGGATCGTCTCATAAACGATCTCACTATGATGATAGTGTCAGCTCAGGATCCCACAAGCATGGGAAATTTAACAAGCACCACAACCAAAACCGTCATGACAGCAAGCACCATCGCAGTCATGACAATGACAAGTACAAGAGTCACAAGAGTGGACATAAGAGCCACCACAGTGGAAGTGGAAGTGGAAACCAGCCTAAAAGGGACATCAGTCAGGTTGAATGCTTCAAATGCAAGAAGCTAGGGCATTATGCTAATGAGTGCCCTGAAAAGAAAGTTGAAGGACCTACCAAGCCCAATCCTTTCCAGAAAGGACAGGTTAACCACATCAATGTGGAGGAGGTCTATGAAGAGCCTGATGCTGTTGCTGGTAAGTTCAGACTCAATTCCATCTCAGCATTTGTACTCTTTGACACTGGTGCATCTCATTCATTCATATCAAAAGCATTTGTTGATAGAAACGGGTTTGCATCTGAAAACATTGGGTGTCCAATAAAAGTTAGCTCTCCGGGTGGAGATATGATAGTGAGTCTTGGATTCCGGGATCTAGTCATAGAGATCGGAAAACATAAGTTTCCAGTAAACCTAATAATCCTGAATTCCCAAGGATTGGATGTGATTTTGGGAATGGATTGGATGGAGAAGTATGAGGGAGTATTAGATTGTGCCAATCGTACAGTTGCACTCACAACCCCTAAAGGTAAGAGGATAAAATTCAAGTCCAATTTTAAATCTAAAGGAAGTAAGCTGAATTCTCTTAAGGGGGTTAGCATGGACACTGTGCCAATTGTATGTGAGTATCCGGATGTGTTTCCGGAAGAGTTACCGGGAATGCCACCAGATAGAGATGTAGAGTTTATAATAGATTTGGTACCAGGTTCTGGACCAAGAGCAAAGAGGCCTTATGAAATGTCAGTTGACGAACTTAAGGAACTCAAGAAATAGCTTGGAGAGCAATTACAGAAAGGATTCATCCAGCCAAGTTCTTCATCTTGGGGAGCCCTAGTATTGTTCGTAGAAAAGAAAGATAGAACTCAAAGATTATGCATAGATTACCGTTCTCTCAACGAGGTAACCATCAAGAACAAATATCCTTTGCCAAGAATCAATGACTTGTTTGATCAGCTAGAAGGAGCATGTGTGTTCTCGAAGATTGATCTTCGGTCAGGCTATTTTCAACTCAAGATAAGAGAGCAAGACATACCTAAAACAGCATTCACCACCAGGTATGGATTGTATGAGTACACTGTGATGCCTTTTGGTTTAACCAACGCTCCAGCATACTTCATGAATATGATGAACAAAGTGTTCATGGAATTTCTCGACAAATTCGTTGTCGTTTTCATCGATGACATCTTGGTCTACTCCAAGAGCAAGGAAGAGCATGAAAGACATCTACGCTTGATACTTGACAAACTGAGGGAACATAAACTTTATGCCAAATTCAGCAAGTGTGAGTTTTGGTTAGAGGAAGTTGGATTTCTTGGTCACATTATGACAAAGGATGGTGTAGCAGTTGATCCTGCTAAAGTTTCAGCTGTGACAGAATGGGAATCTCCTAAGAGCGTAAAAGAGGTTCGTAGTTTCCTTGGTTTAGCAGGATACTACAGAAGATTCATTGAAAAAAATTCAAAGGTTGCGAAACCAATGACAAAATTGTTAAAGAAAGATAAGAAATTTGCTTGGTCTGAAGGTTGTGAACTCAGCTTTCAAGAATTAAAGAAGAGACTTGTGTCAGCACCAGTTCTGTGCCTACCAGACTTGGAAAAGGATTTCCAAGTGTATTGTGATGCTTCTCATCAAGGATTAGGTGCCGTACTTATGCAAGGCGGAAAAGTTGTGGCTTATGCCTCGAGACAACTCAAAACTCATGAAGTAAACTATCCTACTCATGATTTAGAGTTAGCCGCTGTTGTCCATGCACTCAAAACATGGAGACATTACCTTTTGGGAAAACGTTGTGAAGTATTCACCGATCATAAGAGTTTGAAGTATATCTTCACCCAGAAGGAAATTAATATGAGACAAAGGAGATGGCTAGAACTTATCAAGGATTACGACTTGAGTTTGTAATACCATCCTGGTAAAGCAAATGTAGTAGCAGATGCTTTAAGTCGTAAGGCGTTTGTAAATGGCCTTACCAAAGGTGAATTACCAGATGACTTGTGTAAGCAATTCAAGGAACTCAGATTGGGGATTGTGCCAGACGGACATCTCATGTCTTTGGATGTTCAACCCACTCTGTTGGATAAAATTAAAGAAGCACAAAAGACGAATAAAGAAATCGAAGAGATTAAGGAAAGGATTACCCAAGGGAAAGCTAAAAGTTTCCATACAGACGAACAAGGTACTTTATGGCACGGGAAACGTATTTGTGTTCCACAAGATCCGGAATTGCGGAAACTGATTCTGCAAGAAGCCCATAACTCTCCATATTCTATTCACCCAGGAAACACCAAAATGTACATGGATATGAAAGAAAGATTTTGGTGGAACAATCTCAAAAGGGACATCGCCGAACACATTGCTTTGTGTGATGTGTGTAGTAGAGTGAAAGCGGAGCATCAGAAACCAGCAGGTTTGCTTCAACCAATGCCTATTCCTGAATGGAAGTGGGAAAATATTGGTATGGATTTCATTACCGGATTACCAAGGACCAGGTCAGGGTATGATTCCATATGGGTAGTAGTGGATCGCCTAACTAAAGTGGCTCATTTTATACCCGTAAAGACAACTTATACCAGTGCCAAGTTGGCCAAAATCTACATGAGCAGAATTGTATGCCTTCACGGTGTGCCTAAGAGTATTGTGTCTGATAGAGGAACTCAGTTCACTTCTCACTGGAGCGACTTCATGAATCTTTAGGAACGAGGTTGGAATTCAGCACTGCTTTTCATCCTCAAACAGATGGACAAACGGAAAGGACTAACCAAATTCTTGAAGACATGTTGAGGGCATGTGCTCTAGACTATGGAGCAAGTTGGGATGAAAGTCTGCCTTACGCAGAGTTTTCTTACAATAACAGTTATCAATCTAGTATTGGGATGGCACCATTTGAATTTCTCTACGGAAGGAAGTGTACCACCCCGTTGCTATGGAATGGTGTGGGAGAAAGAAGTTTGTTTGGACCAGATCTTATCAAAGACGCCGAAGTAAAGGTCAAATTGGTTAGGGACAGGTTGAAGATAGCACAGTCACGACAGAAAAGCTACGCAGATTCTAAGCGTAGAGAAGTCACCTACGAAGTTGGGGATACAACTTATCTTAGAGTATCACCACTTCGTGGAGTGAAAAGATTTGGAGTCAAAGGAAAGTTGGCACCAAGATATGTTGGACCATTCAACATTCTAAGTCGCAAGGGAGAAGTTGCATATGAAATCGAATCGACAAAGATCTTTATCAGCAGTCCATAATGTTTTTCATGTGAGTCAGCTCAAGAAATATCACCCAGAAATGGAAGAATCATCTTTGAAGGATACCATACCTTTGGAAGAAGTTCAACTAGAAAGTGATCTCACCTATGAAGAAAAGCCTGTCAAAATTCTTGAGACCGCAGAAAGAGTCACAAGGACAAAGACTATCAAGTTTTTCAAAGTGCAATGGAGTCATCATTCCGAAGAGGAAGCAACATGGGAAAGAGAAGATGATCTTCGGAAAGACCACCCTCACCTATTTGCTAGCCAATCCGAATCTCGAGGGCGAGATTCATCTTAAGGGGGTTAGATTTGTAACATCCCTAAAATCATATTTCAAAACTCATTCATATCATCCTTGCATCCTTCATTCATTTAGGGTTTTTCTCAAAATCATTTAGAAGCATAAGCTTGTGCTATGATTTCATGTGAGCAAATTTAACTCAATTGGCCAACACCCTTTGAGACTTGATTGTTTAGGAACTTTTTTGCTTGCCTCCTTTGTTGGATAGTTTAGGTGTAGCATTCTAACCAAAGTTTTCAACTTAGAATTAATTTCAAAACCTTTTCAAAACATTTGCAAACTAGAGGCAAAGTCTCTGTTTGTATTAAGCCCAAGCTTGACCAAGCCCTTGCAAGGTAACCACATGGTTAAATGACTGTATTTGAAACCACAGAACCCTGCAAAGATCCCCAGATTTGTTTGAATTCAAAAAGGATTTGAATTCATATCAAAACCATTTCAGAAAATCGAATTAGAAAATAAAAAGAGTTAAACAAAGGAAAAAGGCCGCGCGGCTGAAATCTAGCCCAACAGTGAATCGAGCCCAACAAGCCCACCCGGGGAGTTTTCTTTTCTTCTCTCACGCGCGCGCGCACACACCCAGTCGCTGACAGCCAGACCCCACCTCCACCTTGCGCACTTCGCTGACGAGCGGGCCTCCTCCACGTCAGCATCGTCTTCCCCCTGACTCTGCGCACGATCTCTGCTGTTGACCGTTGCCGCAGTGATACCGAGCTTAATTGGGCATTAATCCACGGACGTTTCCTATCGAGCCTCTGGCTATAAGACCGTCTCTGCCTTGTGAGCATTTTCCCCCAAACACCTTGCTCACTCCGCCACCAGGCTGCCCTCAATCATCCTTGCACCGCCGCAGACAGAGCCACTCCGGCGATCAATTCCGGTGAGCCTCGTGTTCCCCTCTGCCTCTCACTCTTGCTATCTGTTTCAGTGAGTCTTTGCGCACCTCCTAACCCCACTAGTTCATTTTGTACTGCCCCAGGTCGCCGTTTCCACTCGACACCGCAAGCACCGACGACAACATCAACTCCGGCGAGCTCTAGTGGTAAGTCTAGACCGCCCCAAGCCTTGTCATTCACGCACGCATCTTCGCCAGGATCTTCTGCATCTGACCACGCCCTTTGTTTGCCTCATAGTGATCGACAACCTCGCCAAGGACGACGATTGACCGTGCCGACGTCTGTCTCTACTCCGACGAGCAATCATCGCCGTATCTGTGCGCCCCTTGACAAACTAGAGCCACCTCGAGCTTCAGCACGCCACCGCGGTCCTGGTAAGCGCCTTCTTGTTTCCTCAGACAACCTAGAGCGCCGGCGCCACTGTAGTCAGACGCGCCGCCGCCAGTCATCGCCGCTAGCGCCGCCAGTTAGTGGCTCGGTGATTGAGTCTGTTGGATCTATATCGTAAGGCTAGGATAGATCTTAAACGAAGGGGTATGCGCACGTCTAAGCCGCCAGATCTAAGTTAGATCCTACGGTCCGCATCTGTCGATCCGATCTAAATGAGGTTGCGACGCGTGGCTAGGTTGAATTCAAAAAATAGAATTTAAACCAGAATTAGATCCAATTTTCAAATGCTTATAACTTTTGTTTGCCACGTTAGAATTTTGCAAACTTTATACCGTTGGATTCAGTAAAACAAGACCTTTCTAAATATCCAATGTGTTTAGCAAATAGTAACCATTAGAATGACTTTATTTGTAGAAACTTGTTTAAGGCTAATTTGAGAATGGATTTAGTTTAGTAATTTTTTTCAGGGTTAAATATGTTTAGTGGGAAAACTTGTGACTTGTTAAGTTTCTGTAAACTTGCACATGCTTGGTAGAGTTTTCAAAAATCACCACTTAGTAGATTCTTGCATGCATGCATTCATATTATTTTTGGTTGTATATAATTGTGTGTAATTGTGTGCTATAATTTTGTGTAGATTTTGCTAGTGATTGTGATTGTGACGAGTGCTACTCTCCACATTACCAAGGCAAGTGATATTTTCATGAATATTCCATTCCTATATTTTTATACTTGCATTAGATATTTTGCTAAGACATGCATGCTACTTTTGTCAAATGATATGTTGGGAAATCCTATGTAGATTAGAATGGTAGAGTTGCTAGGAAAATTCCCTAAGGATAAGTTGCCATGCCATGCTTAGCCTAGCTACTAGAAAACAAGGGTGGTTTATATATTCACACTATGGAAAAATATTCTAAGTCTGAGGACTTGTGTTTTATTTAATAAAACAACTAAGTTAATGAATCACCTGGGTGGAATGGGACTTGCTTGGTGGTTTTTGGTTGAGTGGTTCACAAGGCCCATGTGTGGTTTACCTTGTGTATCTCACTTGTGGATTGCCACCCAGGAACAAAGAGATTTGAGATGTCAAATGTTGAGAAGCTTCAAGTGCAACCACTTGGCAATATGGGCTCTGCCATGATCTTAGGTTGCTAGAACTTAGTCTCTTGGACAGTTGGTGGTAGTGGGAATGATAGGTTGGAGCGCGTCCATTTGACTAAGGAAAGGCTTATGAAGGATCTTGTCTTGGGAAACCAAGTCTTGTGGGGAAAGTGCACCACCTCTACAGAGTGTAAAACCTAAGTACTTAGCCATGTCCCTGGTAAAGGACAATTTGAGCCTCAAGACATGGAAGCTTCAAGAATCTCATCACTCCAATTTCTAAATAAAACTTGTGGGTGAACAAGGGTGAAGGACCCCAATGTCTATTGGAGGTTCCTTGGGAAATTTTTGGACTCCAATGTCTATTGGAGGTTCCTTGGGAAGTTTTGACTAAGAAAAACATAAATGTTTTCTACTAATAGGAAAAACCTATTTGGAGCAAAGCAAGCCAAGCTACACCTAGACAAATGCATATAGTATTATAGTCCACTTAAAATATACTAAGGTATCACTTGCCAATACTATTCCAAAGTATTGACCCTCTGTGGCTGTAACTTGTAATGTTGCAGGTTACTCCGATGATGAATAGGAGTCATGAGTCTACACTCAACATGCTTGCCTGTGGCACATGAAGATGAAGACTTATGTTTATTTACTTATTCCATAAACTCTTGTATTAGGCCTTTGGCCCTGAGTTGTAAAAGACTATGTTTTAGCTCTAGAATGACTGTAATAAACGACCTTTGTATCTGTGTACTTCATCATAAACTGTGGATGCTAGCATTGATCTAGGGACTAGCATTGCAATCACAAGGATCCTTTCCTTTATAAAGGAGGGGTCTGACACCACCAGTGTCATTGCATGTGTGTTCTTCTCATGAACCACAACCAGTGTCATTGCATGTATGTTCTTCTCACAAACCACATAAGGATCCACCAGTGTCATTGGATGTGTGTTCTTCTCATGAACCACATGGATCCACTCAGTGTCATTGCATGTCTGTTCTTTTCATGAACCACAACTAGAGTCATTGCATGTGAGTTCTTCTCACAAACAAAATAAGGATCCACCAGTATCATTGCATGTCTGTTCTTCTCATGAATCACACTCAGTGTCATTGCATGTGTGTTCTTCTCATGAACCACACATGGACAGACTAGTGTCATTGCATGTGTGTTCTTTTCTTGAACCACAGCTAGAGTCATTGCATGTGTGTTCTTCCTCACAAACCACACATGGATCCACCAGTGTCATTGCATGTGTGTTCTTTTCATGAACCATAGCTAGAGTCATTGGATGTCTGTTGTTTCCACAAACCACACATGGATCCACCTAGTGTGATTGCATGTCTGTTCTTTTCACTAACCACACATGGATCCACCAGTGTCATTGCATGTGTGTTCTTCTCATGAACCACAGCCAGTGTCATTGCATGTATGATCTTCTCACAAACCACATAAGTATCCACCAGTGTCATTGGATGTGTGTTCTTCTCATGAACCACACATGGATCCACCCAGTGTCATTGCATGTCTGTTATTTTCATGAACCACAGCTAGAGTCATTGCATGTATGTGCTTTCCACAAACCACATATGGATCCACTAGTGTCATTGCATGTCTGTTCTTTTCATGAACCACACCCAGTGTCATTGCATGTCTGGTCCTCTAAACAAACCACACATGGATCCATCTAGTGTGATTGCATGTCTGTTCTTTTCACAAACCACACATGGATCCACCAGTGTCTTTGCATGTGTGTTCTTTTCATGAACGACAGCTAGAGTCATTGCATGTCTGTTCTTTCCACAAACCACACATGGATCCACCTAGTGTGATTGCATGTCTGTTCTTTGCACAAACCTCACTTGGATCCACCAGTGTCATTGCATGTGTGTTCTTCTCATGAACCACAACCAGTGTCATTGCATTTATGTTCTTCTCACAAACCACATAACGATCCACCAGTGTCATTGGATGTGTGTTCTTCTCATGAACCACACATGGATCCACCCAGTGCCATTGCATGTCTATTCTTTGCATGAACCACAACTAGAGTCATTGAATGTCTATGCTTTCCGCAAACCACATATGGATCCACCAGTGTTGTTGCATGTCTGCTCTTTTCATGAACCACACCCAATGTCATTGCATGTCTGTTCCTCTAAACAAACCACACATGGATCCACCTAGTGTGATTACATGTCTGTTCTTTTCACAAACCACACATGGATCCACCAGTGTCTTTGCATGTGTGTTCTTTTCATGAACCACAGCTAGAGTCATTGCATGTCTGTTCTTTCCACAAACCACACAGGTATCCACCTAGTGTGATTGCATGTCTGTTCTTTTCACAAACCACACATGGATCCACCAGTGTCATTGCATGTCTGTACTTTTTAGGAACCACACCCAATGTCATTGCATGTTTGTTCCTATAAACAAACCACACATAGATCCACCTAGTGTGATTGCATGTCCGTTCTGTTCACAAACCACACATGTATCCACCAGTGTCATTGCATGTGTGTTCTTCTAAACAAACCACACATGGATCCACCTAGTGTGATTGCATGTCTGTTCTTTTCACAAACCACACATGGATCCACCAGTGTCATTGCATGTGTGTTCTTTTCATGAACCACAGCTAGAGTCATTGCATGTCTGTTCTTTACACAAACCACACATGGATCCACCTAGTGTGATTGCATGTCTGTTCTTTTGACAAACCACACATGGATCCACCAGTGTCATTGCATGTGTGTTCTTCTCATGAACCACAACCAGTGTCATTGCATGTGTGTTCTTCTAAACAAACCACACATGGATCCACCTAGTGTGATTGCATGTCTGTTCTTTTCACAAACCACACATCGATCCACCAGTGTCATTGCATGTGTGTTCTTTTCATGAACCATAGCTAGAGTCATTGCATGTCTGTTCTTTCCACAAACCACACATGGATCCACCTAGTATGATTGCATGTCTGTTGTTTTCACAAACCACACATGGATCCACCGGTGTCATTGCATGTATGTTCTTTTCACTAACAACAATTGGAATCATTGCATGTCTGTTCTTTTCACATACCACATATGGATCCACTAGTGTCATTGCATGTGTGCTCTTTTCACAATCCACCCATGGATCCACTAGTGTCATTGCATGTGTGTTCTTTTTATTAACAACAACCAGAGTCATTTCATGGCTATTCTTCTCATACCACCTATGGATCCACCAGTGTCATTGCATGTGTGTTCTCTTCACAATCCACCTATGGATCCACCAGTGTCATTGCATGTGTGCTATTTTTAGTAACAACAACCAGAGTCATTTTGCATGTGTGTTCTTTTCACATACCACCTAGGGATCCACCAGTGTCAATGCAAGTGTGTTCTTTTCACTAACAACAACCAGAGTCATTGCATGTGTGTTCTTTTCACATACCACATATGGATCCACCAGTGTCATTGAAATTTGTGTTCTCTAAAGAGACCACACATGGATCCACCAGTGTCATTGCATGTGTGTTCTTTTCACTAACACAACAACCAGAGTCATTGCGTGTGTTCTCTTTTCACAATCCACATATGGATCCACCAGTGTCATTGCATGTATGTTCTTTTCACAATCCACCTATGGATCCACCGATGTCATTGCATGTGTGTTCTTTTCACTAATAACAACTGGAGTCATTGCATGTGTGTTCTTTTCACATACCACATATGGATCCACCAGTGTCATTCCATGTGTGCTCTTTTCACAATCCACCCATGGATCCACCAGTGTCATTGCATGTGTGTTCTTTTTACTAACAACAACCAGAGCCATTTCATGGCTGTTCTTCTCACATACCACCTATGGATTCACGAGTGTCATTGCATGTGTGTTCTCTTTACAATCCACCTATGGATCCACCAGTGTCATTGCATGTGTGATCTTTTTAGAAACAACAACCAGATTCATTTTGCATGTGTGTTCTTTTCACGTACCACCTATGGATCCACCAGTGTCATTGCATGTGTGTTCTTTTCACTAACAACAACCAGAGTCATTGCATGTGTGTTCTTTTCACATACAACATATGGATCCACCAGTGTCATTGAAATGTGTGTTCTCTACAGAGACCACACATTGTTCCACCTGTGTCGTGGCATGTGTGTTCTTTTCACTAACAACAACCAGAGTCATTGCATGTGTGCTCTTTTCACAATCCACATATGGATCCACCAGTGTCATTGCATGTATGTTCTTTTCACAATCCACCCATGGATCCACCGGTGTCATTGCATGTGTGTTCTTTTCACTAACAACAACTGGGGTCATTGCATGTGTGTTCTTTTCACATACCACATATGGATCCACCAGTGTCATTGCATGTGTTCACTTTTCACAATCCACCCATGGATCCACCAGTGTCATTGCATGTGTGTTCTTTTCACTAACAACAACCAGAGTCATTGCATGTGTGTTCTTTTCACATACCACATATGGATCCACCAGTGTCATTCCATGTGTGCTCTTTTCACAATCCACCCATGGATCCACCAGTGTCATTGCATGTGTGTTCTTTTTACTAACAACAACCAGAGCCATTTCATGGCTGTTCTTCTCACATACCACCTATGGATTCACGAGTGTCATTGCATGTGTGTTCTCTTTACAATCCACCTATGGATCCACCAGTGTCATTGCATGTGTGATCTTTTTAGTAACAACAACCAGATTCATTTTGCATGTGTGTTCTTTTCACGTACCACCTATGGATCCACCAGTGTCATTGCATGTGTGTTCTTTTCACTAACAACAACCAGAGTCATTGCATGTGTGTTCTTTTCACATACAACATATGGATCCACCAGTGTCATTGAAATGTGTGTTCTCTACAGAGACCACACATTGTTCCACCTGTGTCGTGGCATGTGTGTTCTTTTCACTAACAACAACCAGAGTCATTGCATGTGTGCTCTTTTCACAATCCACATATGGATCCACCAGTGTCATTGCATGTATGTTCTTTTCACAATCCACCCATGGATCCACCGGTGTCATTGCATGTGTGTTCTTTTCACTAACAACAACTGGGGTCATTGCATGTGTGTTCTTTTCACATACCACATATGGATCCACCAGTGTCATTGCATGTGTTCACTTTTCACAATCCACCCATGGATCCACCAGTGTCATTGCATGTGTGTTCTTTTCACTAACAACAACCAGAGTCATTGCATGTGTGTTCTTTTCACATACCACATATGCATCAACCAGTGTCATTGCATGTGTGCTCTTTTAACAATCCAACCATGGATCCACTAGTGTCATTACATGTGTGTTCTTTTTACTAACAACAACCAGAGTCATTTCATGGCTGTCTTCTCACATACCACCTATGGATCCACCAGTGTCATTGCATGTGTGATCTTTTTAGTAAAAACAACCAGAGTCATTTTTCATGTGTGTTCTTTTCACATACGACATATGGATCCACCAGTGTCATTGCATGTATGTTCTTTTCACAATCCACCCATGGATCCACCGGTGTCATTGCATGTGTGTTCTTTTCACTAACAACAACAGGAGTCATTGCATGTGTGTTCTTTTCACATACCACATATGGATGCACCAGTGTCATTGCATGTGTGCTCTTTTCACAATCCACCTATGGATCCACTAGTGTCATTGCATGTGTGTTCTTTTCACTAACAACAACCAAAGTCATTGAAATGTGTGCTCTTTTCACATACCACCTATGGATCCACCAGTGTCATTGCATGTGTGTTCTTTTTACTAACAACAACTAGAGTCATTTCACGGTTGTTCTTCTCACATACCACCTATGGATCCACCAGTGTCATTGCATGTGTGTTCTCTTCACAATCCACACATGGATCCACCAGTGTCATTGCATGTGTGTTCTCTTCAAAATCCACATATGGACTCACCAGTGTCATTTCATGTGTGTTCTTTTTAGTAACAACAACCAGTGTCATTGCATGTGTGTTCTCTTCAGAGAGCACACATGGATCCACCAGTGTCATTGCATGTGTGTTCTTTTTACTAACAACAATAAGTGTCATTGAAATTTGTGCTCTCTTCAGAGACCACACATGGATCCACCGGTGTCATTGCATGTATGTTATTTTCACTAACAACAACTGGAGTCATTGCATGTGTGTTCTTTTCACATACCACATAAGGATCCACCAGTGTCATTGCATGTGTGCTCTTTTCACAATCCACCTATGGATCCACCAGTGTCATTGCATGTGTGTTCTTTTCACTAACAACAACCAGAGTCATTGAAATGTGTGCTCTTTTCATATACCACCTATGGATCCACCAGTGTCATTGCATGTGTGTTCTTTTTACTAACAACAACTAGAGTC
The DNA here is from genome assembly GCA_023614405.1 of Avena insularis. Lineage (NCBI taxonomy): Eukaryota > Viridiplantae > Streptophyta > Magnoliopsida > Poales > Poaceae > Avena > Avena insularis. Next base: position 21,241 of record JAJUPC010000663.1, on the reverse strand, counting down.
ATTTCATGGCCATTCTTTCACCTACCACCTATGTATCCACCAGTGTCATTGCATGTGTGTTCTCTTCACAATCCACACATGGATCCACCAGTGTCATTGCATGTGTGTTCTCTTCACAATCCACACATGGACCCACAAGTGTCATTGCATGTGTGTTCTTTTTAGTAACAACAACCGGTGTCATTGCATGTGTGTTCTCTTCAGAGAGCACACATGGATCCACCAGTGTCATTGCATGTGTGTTCTTTTGACTAACAACAATTAGAGTCATTGAAATGTGTGCTGTATTCAGAGACCACACATGGATCCACCGGTGTCATTGCATGTATGTTCTTTTCACTAACAACAACTGGAGTCATTGTATGTGTGTTCTTTTCACATACCACATATGGATCTACCAGTGTCATTGCATGTGTGCTCTTTTCACAATCCACCCATGGATCCACTAGTTTCATTGCATGTGTGTTATTTTTACTAACAACAACCAGAGTCATTTCATGGCTATTCTTCTCACATACCACCTATGGATCCACCAGTGTCATTGCTTGTCTGTTCTCTTCACAATCCACCTATGGATCCACCAGTGTCATTGCATGTGTGCTCTTTTTAGTAACAACAACCAGAGTCATTTTGCATGTGTGTTCTTTTCACATACGACATATGGATCCACCAGTGTCATTGCATGTATGTTCTTTTAACAATCCACCCATGGATCCACCGGTGTCATTTCATGTGTGTTCTTTTCACTAACAACAACTGAAGTCATTGCATGTGTGTTCTTTTCACATACCACATATGGATCCAGCAGTTTCATTGCATGTGTGCTCTTTTCACAATTCACCTATGGATCCACCAGTGTCATTGCATGTGTGTTCTTTTCACTAACAACAACCAGAGTCATTGAAATGTGTGCTCTTTTCATATACCACCTATGGATCCACCAGTGTCATTGCATGTGTGTTCTTTTTACTAAATAAAACTAGAGTCATTTCATGGTTGTTCTTCTCACATACCACCTATGGATCCACCAGTGTCATTGCATGTGTGTTCTCTTCACAATCCACACAAGGATCCACCAGTGTCATTGCATGTGTGTTCTCTTCACAATCCACACATGGATCCACTAGTGTCATTGCATGTGTGTTCTTTTTAGTAACAACAACCAGTGTCATTGCATCTGTGTTCTCTTCAGAGAGCACACATGGATCCACCAGTGTCATTGCATGTGTGTTCTTTTTACTAACAACAACAAGTGTCATTGAAATTTGTGCTCTCTTCAAAGACCACACATGGATCCACCGGTGTCATTGCATGTATGTTCTTTTCACTAACAACAACTGGAGTCATTGCATGTATGTTCTTTTCACATACCACATATGGATCCACCAGTGTCATTGCATGTGTGCTCTTTTCACAATCCACCTATGGATCCACCAGTGTCATTGCATGTGTGTTCTTTTCACTAACAACAACCAGAGTCATTGAAATGTGTGCTCTTTTCATATACCATCTATGGATCCACCAGTGTCATTGCATGTGCGTTCTTTTTACTAACAACAACTAGAGTCATTTCATGGCCATTCTTCTCACCTACCACCTATGGATCCACCAGTGTCATTGCATGTGTGTTCTCTTCACAATCCACACATGGATCCACCAGTGTCATTGCATGTTTGTTCTCTTCATAATCCACACATGGATCCACAAGTGTCATTGCATGTGTGCTCTTTTTAGTAACAACAACCAGAGTCATTGCATGTGTGTTCTCTTCAGAGAGCACACATGGATCCACCAGTGTCATTGCATGTGTGTTCTTTTTACTAACAACAACAAGTGTCATTGAAATTTGTGCTCTCTTCAGAGACCACACATGGATCCACCGGTGTCATTGCATGTATGTTCTTTTCACTAACAACAACTGGAGTCATTGCATGTGTGTTCTTTTCACATACCACATATGGATCCACCAGTGTCATTGCATGTGTGCTCTTTTCACAATCCACCTATGGATCCACCAGTGTCATTGCATGTGTGTTCTTTTCACTAACAACAACCAGAGTCATTGAAATGTCTGCTCTTTTCATATACCATCTATGGATCCACCAGTGTCATTGCATGTGCGTTCTTTTTACTAACAACAACTAGAGTCATTTCATGGCCATTCTTCTCACCTACCACCTATGGATCCACCAGTGTCATTGCATGTGTGTTCTCTTCACAATCCACACATGGATCCACCAGTGTCATTGCATGTGTGTTCTCTTCATAATCCACACATGGATCCACAAGTGTCATTGCATGTGTGCTCTTTTTAGTAACAACAACCAGAGTCATTTTGCATGTGTGTTCTTTTCACATACAACATATGGATCCACCAGTGTCATTGCATGTATGTTCTTTTAACAATCCACCCATGGATCCACCGATGTCATTTCATGTGTGTTCTTTTCACTAAAAACAACTGAAGTCATTGCATGTGTGTTCTTTTCATATACCACATATGGATCCACCAGTGTCATTGCATGTGTTCTCTTTTCACAATCCACCTATGGATCCACCAGTGTCATTGCATGTGTGTTCTTTTCACTAACAACAACTAGAGTCATTGAAATGTGTGCTCTTTTCATATACCACCTATGGATCCACCAGTGTCATTGCATGTGTGTTCTTTTTACTAAAAACAACTAGAATCATTTCATGGTTGTTCTTCTCACATACCACCTATGGATCCACCAGTGTCATTGCATGTGTGTTCTCTTCACAATCCACACAAGGATCCACCAGTGTCATTGCATGTGTGTTCTCTTCACAATCCACACATGGATCCACTAGTGTCATTGCATGTGTGTTCTTTTTAGTAACAACAACCAGTGTCATTGCATGTGTGTTCTCTTCAGAGAGCACACATGGATCCACCAGTGTCATTGCATGTGTGTTCTTTTTACTAACAACAACAAGTGTCATTGAAATTTGTGCTCTCTTCAGAGACCACACATGGATCCACCGGTGTCATTGCATGTATGTTCTTTTCACTAACAACAACCAGAGTCATTAAAATGTGTGCTCTTTTCATATACCACCTATGGATCCACCAGTGTCATTGCATGTGTGTTCTTTTTACTAAGAACAATTAGAGTCATTTCATGGCCATTCTTCTCACCTACCACCTATGTATCCACCAGTGTCATTGCATGTGTGTTCTCTTCACAATCCACACATGGATCCACCAGTGTCATTGCATGTGTGTTCTCTTCACAATCCACACATGGATCCACAAGTGTCATTGCATGTGTGTTCTTTTTAGTAACAACAACCAGTGTCATTGCATGTGTTTTCTCTTCAGAGAGCACACATGGATCCACCAGTGTCATTGCATGTGTGTTCTTTTTACTAACAACAATTAGAGTCATTGAAATGTGTGCTGTCTTCAGAGACCACACATGGATCCACCGGTGTCATTGCATGTATGTTCTTTTCACTAACAACAACTGGAGTCATTGCATGTGTGTTCTTTTCACATACCACATATGGATCCACCTGTGTCATTGCATGTGTGCTCTTTTCACAATCCACCCATGGATCCACTAGTTTCATTGCATGTGTGTTCTTTTTACTAGCAACAACCAGAGTCATTTCATGGCTATTCTTCTCACATACCACCTATGGATCCACCAGTGTCATTGCTTGTCTGTTCTCTTCACAATCCACCTATGGATCCACCAGTGTCATTGCATGTGTGCTCTTTTTAGTAACAACAACCAGAGTCATTTTGCATGTGTGTTCTTTTCACATACGACATATGGATCCACCAGTGTGATTGCATGTATGTTCTTTTAACAATCCACCCATGGATCCACCGGTGTCATTTCATGTGTGTTCTTTTCACTAACAACCACTGAAGTCATTGCATGTGTGTTCTCTTCACAATCCACACATGGATCCACTAGTGTCATTGCATGTGTGTTCTTTTAGTAACAACAACCAGTGTCATTGCATGTGTGTTCTCTTCAGAGAGCACACATGGATCCACCAGTGTCATTGCATGTGTGTTCTTTTTACTAACAACAACAAGTGTCATTGAAATTTGTGCTCTCTTCAGAGACCACACATTGATCCACCGGTGTTATTGCATGTATGTTCTTTTCACTAACAACAACTGGGGTCATTGCATGTGTGTTCTTTTCACATACCACATATGGATCCACCAGTGTCATTGCATGTGTGCTCTTTTCACAATCCACCTATGGATCCACCAGTGTCATTGCATGTGTGTTCTTTTCACTAACAACAACCAGAGTCATTGAAATGTGTGCTCTTTTCATATACCACCTATGGATCCACCAGTGTCATTGCATGTGCGTTCTTTTTACTAACAACAACAAGAGTCATTTCATGGCCGTTCTTCTCACCTACCACCTACGGATCCACCAGTGTCATTGCATGTGTGTTCTCTTCACAATCCACACATGGATCCACCAGTGTCATTGCATGTGTGTTCTCTTCACAATCCACACTTGGATCCACAAGTGTCATTGCATGTGTGCTCTTTTTAGTAACAACAACCAGAGTCATTTTGCATGTGTGTTCTTTTCACATACGACATATGGATCCACCAGTGTCATTGCATGTATGTTCTTTTAACAATCCACCCATGGATCCACCGGTGTCATTTCATGTGTGTTCTTTTCACTAACAACAACTGAAGTCATTGCATGTGTGTTCTTTTCATATACCACATATGGATCCAGCAGTGTCATTGCATGTGTGCTCTTTTCACAATTCACCTATGGATCCACCAGTGTCATTGCATGTGTGTTCTTTTCACTAACAACAACCAGAGTCATTGAAATGTGTGCTCTTTTCATATACCACCTATGGATCCACCAGTGTCATTGCATGTGTGTTCTTTTAACTAAAAACAACTAGAGTCATTTCATGGTTGTTCTTCTCACATACCACCTATGGATCCACCAGTGTCATTGCATGTGTGTTATCTTCACAATCCACACAAGGATCCACCAGTGTCATTGCATGTGTGTTCTCTTCACAATCCACACATGGATCCACCAGTGTCATTGCATGTGTGTTCTCTTCACAATCCACACATGGATCCACAAGTGTCATTGCATGTGTGCTCTTTTTAGTAACAACAACCAGAGTCATTTTGCATGTGTGTTCTTTTCACATACAACATATGGATCCACCAGTGTCATTGCATGTATGTTCTTTTCACAATCCACCTATGGATCCACCGGTGTCATTGCATGTGTGTTCTTTTTACTAAAAACAACTAGAGTCATTTCATGGTTGTTCTTCTCACATACCACCTATGGATCCACCAGTGTCATTGCATGTGTGTTCTCTTCACAATCCACACAAGGATCCACCAGTGTCATTGCATGTGTGTTCTCTTCACAATCCACACATGGATCCACTAGTGTCATTGCATGTGTGTTCTTTTTAGTAACAACAACCAGTGTCATTGCATGTGTGTTCTCTTCAGAGAGCACACATGGATCCACCAGTGTCATTGCATGTGTGTTCTTTTTACTAACAACAACAAGTGTCATTGAAATTTGTGCTCTCTTCAGAGACCACACATGGATCCACCGGTGTCATTGCATGTATGTTCTTTTCACTAACAACAACTGGAGTCATTGCATGTGTGTTCTTTTCACATACCACATATGGATCCACCAGTGTCATTGCATGTGTGCTCTTTTCACAATCCACCTATGGATCCACCAGTGTCATTGCATGTGTGTTCTTTTCACTAACAACAACCAGAGTCATTGAAATGTGTGCTCTTTTCATATACCATCTATGGATCCACCAGTGTCATTGCATGTGCGTTCTTTTTACTAACAACAACTAGAGTCATTTCATGGCCGTTCTTCTCACCTACCACCTATGGATCCACCAGTGTCATAGCATGTGTGTTCTCTTCACAATCCACACATGGATCCACCAGTGTCATTGCATGTGTGTTCTCTTCACAATCCACACATGGATCCACAAGTGTCATTGCATGTGTGCTCTTTTTAGTAACAACAACCAGAGTCATTTTGCATGTGTGTTCTTTTCACATACAAAATATGGATCCACCAGTGTCATTGCATGTATGTTCTTTTAACAATCCACCCATGGATCCACCGGTGTCATTTCATGTGTGTTCTTTTCACTAACAACAACTGAAGTCATTGCATGTGTGTTCTTTTCATATACCACATATGGATCCACCAGTGTCATTGCATGTGTGCTCTTTTCACAATCCACCTATGGATCCACCAGTGTCATTGCATGTGTGTTCTTTTCACTAACAACAACTAGAGTCATTGAAATGTGTGCTCTTTTCATATACCACCTATGGATCCACCAGTGTCATTGCATGTGTGTTCTTTTTACTAAAAACAACTAGAATCATTTCATGGTTGTTCTTCTCACATACCACCTATGGATCCACCAGTGTCATTGCATGTGTGTTCTCTTCACATTCCACACAAGGATCCACCAGTGTCATTGCATGTGTGTTCTCTTCACAATCCACACATGGATCCACTAGTGTCATTGCATGTGTGTTCTTTTTAGTAACAACAACCAGTGTCATTGCATGTGTGTTCTCTTCAGAGAGCACACATGGATCCACCAGTGTCATTGCATGTGTGTTCTTTTTACTAACAACAACAAGTGTCATTGAAATTTGTGCTCTCTTCAGAGACCACACATGGATCCACCGGTGTCATTGCATGTATGTTCTTTTCACTAACAACAACCAGAGTCATTAAAATGTGTGCTCTTTTCATATACCACCTATGGATCCACCAGTGTCATTGCATGTGTGTTCTTTTTACTAAGAACAATTAGAGTCATTTCATGGCCATTCTTCTCACCTACCACCTATGTATCCACCAGTGTCATTGCATGTGTGTTCTCTTCACAATCCACACATGGATCCACCAGTGTCATTGCATGTGTGTTCTCTTCACAATCCACACATGGATCCACAAGTGTCATTGCATGTGTGTTCTTTTTAGTAACAACAACCAGTGTCATTGCATGTGTTTTCTCTTCAGAGAGCACACATGTATCCACCAGTGTCATTGCATGTGTGTTCTTTTTACTAACAACAATTAGAGTCATTGAAATGTGTGCTGTCTTCAGAGACCACACATGGATCCACCGGTGTCATTGCATGTATGTTCTTTTCACTAACAACAACTGGAGTCATTGCATGTGTTTTCTTTTCACATACCACATATGGATCCACCTGTGTCATTGCATGTGTGCTCTTTTCACAATCCACCCATGGATCCACTAGTTTCATTGCATGTGTGTTCTTTTTACTAGCAACAACCAGAGTCATTTCATGGCTATTCTTCTCACATACCACCTATGGATCCACCAGTGTCATTGCTTGTCTGTTCTCTTCACAATCCACCTATGGATCCACCAGTGTCATTGCATGTGTGCTCTTTTTAGTAACAACAACCAGAGTCATTTTGCATGTGTGTTCTTTTCACATACGACATATGGATCCACCAGTGTGATTGCATGTATGTTCTTTTAACAATCCACCCATGGATCCACCGGTGCCATTTCATGTGTGTTCTTTTCACTAACAACCACTGAAGTCATTGCATGTGTGTTCTTTTCACATACCACATATGGATCCAGCAGTGTCATTGCATGTGTGCTCTTTTCACAATTCACCTATGGATCCACCAGTGTCATTGCATGTGTGTTCTTTTCACTAACAACAACCAGAGTCATTGAAATTTGTGCTCTTTTCATATACCACCTATGGATCCACCAGTGTCATTGCATGTGTGTTCTTTTTACTAAAAACAACTAGAGTCATTTCATGGTTGTTCTTCTCACATACCACCTATGGATCCACCAGTGTCATTGCATGTGTGTTCTCTTCACAATCCACACAAGGATCCACCAGTGTCATTGCATGTGTGTTCTCTTCACAATCCACACATGGATCCACTAGTGTCATTGCATGTGTGTTCTTTTAGTAACAACAACCAGTGTCATTGCATGTGTGTTCTCTTCAGAGAGCACACATGGATCCACCAGTGTCATTGCATGTGTGTTCTTTTTACTAACAACAACAAGTGTTATTGAAATTTGTGCTCTCTTCAGAGACCACACATGGATCCACCGGTGTCATTGCATGTATGTTCTTTTCACTAACAACAACTGGGGTCATTGCATGTGTGTTCTTTTCACATACCACATATGGATCCACCAGTGTCATTGCATGTGTGCTCTTTTCACAATCCACCTATGGATCCACCAGTGTCATTGCATGTGTGTTCTTTTCACTAACAACAACCAGAGTCATTGAAATGTGTGCTCTTTTCATATACCACCTATGGATCCACCAGTGTCATTGCATGTGCGTTCTTTTTACTAACAACAACAAGAGTCATTTCATGGCCGTTCTTCTCACCTACCACCTATGGATCCACCAGTGTCATTGCATGTGTGTTCTCTTCACAATCCACACATGGATCCACCAGTGTCATTGCATGTGTGTTCTCTTCACAATCCACACATGGATCCACAAGTGTCATTGCATGTGTGCTCTTTTTAGTAACAACAACCAGAGTCATTTTGCATGTGTGTTCTTTTCACATACGACATATGGATCCACCAGTGTCATTGCATGTATGTTCTTTTAACAATCCACCCATGGATCCACCGGTGTCATTTCATGTGTGTTCTTTTCACTAACAACAACTGAAGTCATTGCATGTGTGTTCTTTTCATATACCACATATGGATCCAGCAGTGTCATTGCATGTGTGCTCTTTTCACAATTCACCTATGGATCCACCAGTGTCATTGCATGTGTGTTCTTTTCACTAACAACAACCATAGTCATTGAAATGTGTGCTCTTTTCATATACCACCTATGGATCCACCAGTGTCATTGCATGTGTGTTCTTTTAACTAAAAACAACTAGAGTCATTTCATGGTTGTTCTTCTCACATACCACCTATGGATCCACCAGTGTCATTGCATGTGTGTTCTCTTCACAATCCACACAAGGATCCACCAGTGTCATTGCATGTGTGTTCTCTTCACAATCCACACATGGATCCACTAGTGTCATTGCATGTGTGTTCTTTTTAGTAACAACAACCAGTGTCATTGCATGTGTGTTCTTTTTACTAACAACAACCAGAGTCATTTCATGGCTATTCTTCTCACATACCACCTATGGATCCACCAGTGTCATTGCTTCTGTGTTCTCTTCACAATCCACCTATGGATCCACCAGTGTCATTGCATGTGTGCTCTTTTTAGTAACAACAACCAGAGTCATTTTGCATGTGTGTTCTTTTCACATATGACATATGGATCCACCAGTGTCATTGCATGTATGTTCTTTTCACAATCCACCCATGGATCCACCGGTGTCATTTCATGTGTGTTCTTTTCACTAACAACAACTAGAGTCATTGCATGTGTGTTCTTTTCACATACCACATATGGATCCACCAGTGTCATTGCATGTGTGCTCTTTTCACAATCCACCTATGGATCCACCAGTGTCATTGCATGTGTGTTCTTTTCACTAACAACAACCAGAGTCATTGAAATGTGTGCTCTTTTCATATACCACCTATGGATCCACCAGTGTCATTGCATGTGTGTTCTTTTTACTAACAACAACTAGAGTCATTTCATGGTTGTTCTTCTCACATACCACCTATGCATCCACCAGTGTCATTGCATGTGTGTTCTCTTCACAATCCACACATGGATCCACCAGTGTCATTGCATGTGTGTTCTCTTCACAATCCACACATGGATCCACTAGTGTCATTGCATGTGTGTTCTTTTTAGTAACAACAACCAGTGTCATTGCATGTGTGTTCTCTTCAGAGAGCACACATGGATCCCCCAGTGTCATTGCATGTGTGTTCTTTTTACTAAAAACAACTAGAGTCATTTCATGGTTGTTCTTCTCACATACCACCTATGGATCCACCAGTGTCATTGCATGTGTGTTCTCTTCACAATCCACACATGGATCCACCAGTGTCATTGCATGTGTGTTCTCTTCACAATCCACACATGGATCCACCAGTGTCATTGCATGTGTGTTCTTTTTAGTAACAACAACCAGTGTCATTGCATGTGTGTTCTCTTCAGAGAGCACACATGGATCCACTAGTGTCATTGCATGTGTGTTCTTTTTACTAACAACAACTAGATTCATTGAAATTTGTGCTACCTTCAGAGACCACACATGGATCCACCGGTGTCATTGCATGTATGTTCTTTTCACAAACAACAATTGGAGTCATTGCATGTCTGTTCTTTTCACATACCACATATGGATCCACTAGTGTCATTGCATGTGTGCTCTTTTCACAATCCACCCATGGATCCACCAGTGTCATTGCATGTGTGTTATTTTTACTAACAACAACCAGAGTCATTTCATGGCTATTCTTCTCACATACCACCTATGGATCCACCAGTGTCATTGCATGTGTGTTCTCTTCACAATCCACCTATGGATCCACCAGTGTCATTGCATGTGTGCTCTTTTTAGTAACAACAACCAGAGTCATTTTACATGTGTGTTCTTTTCACATACCACCTATGGATCCACCAGTGTCAATGCATGTGTGTTCTTTCCACTAACAACAACCAGAGTCATTGCATGTGTGTTCTTTTCACATACCACATATGGATCCACCAGTGTCATTGAAATGTGTGTTCTCTATAGAGACCACACATGGATCCACCAGTGTCATTGCATGTGTGTTCTTTTCACTAACACAAGAACCAGAGTCATTGCATGTGTGCTCTTTTCACAATCCACATATGGATCCACCAGTGTCATTGCATGTATGTTCTTTTCACAATCCACCTATGGATCCACCGGTGTCATTGCATGTGTGTTCTTTTCACTAATAACAACTGGAGTCATTGCATGTGTGTTCTTTTCACATACCACATATGGATCCACCAGTGTCATTCCATGTGTGCTCTTTTCACAATCCACCCATGGATCCACCAGTGTCATTGCATGTGTGTTCTTTTTACTAACAACAACCAGAGCCATTTCATGGCTGTTCTTCTCATGGATCCACTAGTGTCATTGCATGTGTGTTCTCTTTACAATCCACCTATGGATCCACCAGTGTCATTGCATGTGTGCTCTTTTTAGTAACAACAACCAGAGTCATTTTGCATGTGTGTTCTTTTCACATACCACCTATGGATCCACCAGTGTCATTGCATGTGTGTTCTTTTCACTAACAACAACCAGAGTCATTGCATGTGTGTTCTTTTCACATACCACATATGGATCCACCAGTGTCATTGAAATGTTTGTTCTCTACATAGACCACACATGGATCCACCAGTGTCATTGCATGTGTGTTCTTTTCACTAACAACAACCAGAGTCATTGCATGTGTGCTCTTTTCATAATCCACATATGGATCCACGAGTGTCATTGCATGTATGTTCTTTTCACAATCCACCCATGGATCCACCGGTGTCATTGCATGTGTGTTCTTTTCACTAACAACAACTGGAGTCATTGCATGTGTGTTCTTTTCACATACCACATATGGATCCACCAGTGTCATTGCATGTGTGCTCTTTTAACAATCCAACCATGGATCCATCAGTGTTATTACATGTGTGTTCTTTTACTAACAACAACCAGAGTCATTTCATGGCTGTTCTTCTCACATACCACCTATGGATCCACCAATGTCATTGCATGTGTGCTCTTTTTAGTAACAACAACCAGAGTCATTTTGCATGTGTGTTCTTTTCACATACGACATATGGATCCACCAGTGTCATTGCATGTATGTTCTTTTCACAATCCACCCATGGATCCACCGGTGTCATTGCATGTGTGTTCTTTTCACTAACAACAACCGGAGTGATTGCATGTGTGTTCTTTTCACATACCACATATGGATCCACCAGTGTCATTGCATGTGTGCTCTTTTCACAATCCACCTATGGATCCACCAGTGTCATTGCATGTGTATTCTTTTCACTAACAACAACCAGAGTCATTGAAATGTGTGCTCTTTTCACATACCACCTATGGATCCACCAGTGTCATTGCATGTGTGTTCTTTTTACTAACAACAACTAGAGTCATTTCACGGTTGTTCTTCTCACATACCACCTATGTATCCACCAGGGTCATTGCATGTGCGTTCTCTTCACAATCCACACATGGATCCACTAGTGTCATTGCATGTGTGTTCTCTTCAAAATCCACACATGGACTCACCAGTGTCATTTCATGTGTGTTCTTTTTAGTAACAACAACCAGTGTCATTGCATGTGTGTTCTCTTCAGAGAGCACACATGGATCCACCAATGTCATTGCATGTGTGTTCTTTTTACTAACAACAACAAGTGTCAATGAAATTTGTGCTCTTTTCAGAGACCACACATGGATCCACCGGTGTCATTGCATGTATGTTCTTTTCACTAACAACAACTGGAGTCATTGCATGTGTGTTCTTTTCACATACCACATATGGATCCACCAGTGTCATTGCATGTGTGCTCTTTTCACAATCCACCTATGGATCCACCAGTGTCATTGCATGTGTGTTCTTTTCACTAACAACAAACAGAGTCATTGAAATATGTGCTCTTTTCATATACCACCTATGGATCCACCAGTGTCATTGCATGTGTGTTCTTTTTACTAAAAACAACTAGAGTCATTTCATGGTTGTTCTTCTCACATACCACCTATGGATCCACCAGTGTCATTGCATGTGTGTTCTCTTCACAATCCACACAAGGATCCACCAGTGTCATTGCATGTGTGTTCTCTTCACAATCCACACATGGATCCACTAGTGTCATTGCATGTGTGTTCTTTTTAGTAACAACAACCAGTGTCATTGCATGTGTGTTCTTCTTGAGAGCACACATGGATCCACCAGTGTCATTGCATGTGTGTTCTTTTTACTAACAACAACAAGTGTCATTGAAATTTGTGCTCTCTTCAGAGACCACACATGGATCCACCGGTTTCATGCATGTATGTTCTTTTCACTAACAACAACTGGAGTCATTGCATGTGTGTTCTTTTCACATACCACATATGGATCCACCAGTGTCATTGCATGTGTGTTCTTTTCACAATCCACCTATGGATCCACCAGTGTCATTGCATGTGTGTTCTTTTCACTAACAACAACCAGAGTCATTGAAATGTGTGCTCTTTTCATATACCACCTATGGATCCACCAGTGTCATTGCATGTGTGTTCTTTTTACTAACAACAACTAGACTCATTTCATGGCCGTTCTTCTCACCTACCACCTATGGATCCACCAGTGTCATTGCATGTGTGTTCTCTTCACAATCCACACATGGATCCACTAGTGTCATTGCATGTGTGTTCTCTTCACAATCCACACATGGATCCACAAGTGTCATTGCATGTGTGCTCTTTTTAGTAACAACAACCAGAGTCATTTTGCATGTGTGTTCTTTTCACATACGACATATGGATCCACCAGTGTCATTGCATGTATGTTCTTTTAACAATCCACCCATGGATCCACCGGTGTCATTTCATGTGTGTTCTTTTCACTAACAACAACTGAAGTAATTGCATGTGTGTTCTTTTCACATACCACATATGGATCCAGCAGTGTCATTGCATGTGTGCTCTTTTCACAATTCACCTATGGATCCACTAGTGTCATTGCATGTGTGTTCTTTTCACTAACAACAACCAGAGTCATTGAAATGTGTGCTCTTTTCATATACCACCTATGGATCCACCAGTGTCATTGCATGTGTGTTCTTTTTTCTAAAAACAACTAGAGTCATTTCATGGTTGTTCTTCTCACATACCACCTATGGATCCACCAGTGTCATTGCATGTGTGTTCTCTTCACAATCCACACAAGGATCCACCAGTGTCATTGCATGTGTGTTCTCTTCACAATCCACACATGGATCCACTAGTGTCATTGCATGTGTTTTTTTTTAGTAACAACAACCAGTGTCATTGCATGTGTGTTCTCTTCAGAGAGCACACATGGATCCACTAGTGTCATTGCATGTGTGTTCTTTTTACTAACAACAACAAGTGTCATTGAAATTTGTGCTCTCTTCAGAGACCACACATGGATCCACCGGTGTCATTGCATGTATGTTCTTTTCACTAACAACAACTGGAGTCATTGCATGTGTGTTCTTTTCACATACCACATATGGATCCACCAGTGTCGTTGCATGTGTGCTCTTTTCACAATCCACCTATGGATCCACCAGTGTCATTGCATGTGTGTTCTTTTCACTAACAACAACAAGAGTCATTGAAATGTGTGCTCTTTTCATATACCACCTATGGATCCACCAGTGTCATTGCATGTGTGTTCTTTTTACTAACAACAACTAGAGTCATTTCATGGCTGTTCTTCTCACCTACCACCTATGGATCCACCAGTGTCATTGAATGTCTGTTCTCTTCACAATCCACACGTGGATCCACCAGTGTCATTGCATGTGTCTTCTCTTCACAATCCACACATGGATCCACAAGTGTCATTGCATGTGTGTTCTTTTTAGTAACAACAACCAGTGTCATTGCATGTGTGTTCTCTTCAGAGAGCACACATGGATCCACCAGTGTCATTGCATGTGTGTTCTTTTTACTAGCAACAACTAGAGTCATTGAAATGTGTGCTATCTTCAGAGACCACACATGGATCACCGGTGTCATTGCATGTATGTTCTTTTCACTAACAACAACTGGGGTCATTGCATGTGTGTTCTTTTCACATACCACATATGGATCCACCAGTGTTATTGCATGTGTGATCTTTTCACAATCCACCCATGGATCCACCAGTTTCATTGCATGTGTGTTCTTTTGACTAACAACAACCAGAGTCATTTCATGGCTATTCTTCTCACATACCACCTATGGATCCACCAGTGTCATTGCTTGTGTGTTCTCTTCACAATCCACCTATGGATACACCAGTGTCATTGCATGTGTGCTCTTTTTAGTAACAACAACCAGAGTCATTTTGCATGTGTGTTCTTTTCACATTTGACATATGGATCCACCAGTGTCATTGCATGTATGTTCTTTTCACAATCCACCCATGGATCCACCGGTGTCATTTCATGTGTGTTCTTTTCACTAACAACAACTGGAGTCATTGCATGTGTGTTCTTTTCACATACCACATATGGATCCACCAGTGTCATTGCATGTGTGCACTTTTCACAATCCACCTATGGATCCACCAGTGTCATTGCATGTGTGTTCTTTTCACTAACAACAACCAGAGTCATTGAAATGTGTGCTCTTTTCATATACCACCTATGGATCCACCAGTGTCATTGCATGTGTGTTCTTTTTACTAACAACAACTAGAGTCATTTCATGGTTGTTCTTCTCACATACCACCTATGGATCCACCAGTGTCATTGCATGTGTGTTCTCTTCACAATCCACACATGGATCCACCAGTGTCATTGCATGTGTTCTCTTCACAATCCACACATGGATCCACTAGTGTCATTGCATGTGTGTTCTTTTTAGTAACAACAACCAGTGTCATTGCATGTGTGTTCTCTTCAGAGAGCACACATGGATCCACCAGTGTCATTGCATGTGTGTTCTTTTTACTAACAACAACTAGAGTCATTTCATGGCTGTTCTTCTCACATACCACCTATGGATCCACCAGTGTCATTGCATGTGTGTTCTCTTCACAATCCACACATGGATCCACCAGTGTCATTGCATGTGTGTTCTCTTCACAATCCACACATGGATCCACCAGTGTCATTGCATGTGTGTTCTTTTTAGTAACAACAACCAGTGTCATTGCATGTGTGTTCTCTTCAGAGAGCACACATGGATCCACCAGTGTCATTGCATGTGTGTTCTTTTTAGTAACAACAACCAGTGTCATTGAAATGTGTGCTATCTTCAGAGACCACACATGGATCCACCGGTGTCATTGCATGTATGTTCTTTTCACTAACTACAACTGGAGTCATTGCATGTGTGTTCTTTTCACATACCACATATGGATCCACTAGTGTCATTGCATGTGTGCTCTTTTCACAATCCACCCATGGATCCACCAGTGCCATTGCATGTGTGTTCTTTTTACTAACAACAACCAGAGTCATTTCATGGCTATTCTTCTCACATACCACCTATGGATCCACTAGTGTCATTGCATGTGTGTTCTTTTCACAATCAACCTATGGATCCACCAGTGTCATTGCATGTGTGTTCTTTTTAGTAACAACAACCAGAGTCATTTTGCATGTGTGTTCTTTTCACATACCACCTATGGATCCACCAGTGTCAATGCATGTGTGTTCTTTTCACTAACAACAACCAGAGTCATTGCATGTGTGTTCTTTTCACATACCACATATGGATCCACCAGTGTCATTGAAATGTGTGTTCTCTACAGAGACCACACATGGATCCACCAGTGTCATTGCATGTCTGTTCTTTTCACTAACACAACAACCAGAGTCATTGCATGTGTGTTCTTTTCACAATCCACATATGGATCCACCAGTGTCATTGCATGTATGTTCTTTTCACAATCCACCTATGGATCCACCGGTGTCATTGCATGTGTGTTCTTTTCACGAATAACAACTGGAGTCATTGCATGTGTGTTCTTTTCACATACCACATATGGATCCACCAGTGTCATTCCATGTGTGCTCTTTTCACAATCCACCCATGGATCCACCAGTGTCATTGCATGTGTGTTCTTTTTACTAACAACAACTAGAGCCATTTCATGGCTGTTCTTCTCACATACCACCTATGGATCAACTAGTGTCATTGCATGTGTGTTCTCTTTACAATCCACCTATGGATACACCAGTGTCATTGCATGTGTGCTCTTTTTAGTAACAACAACCAGAGTCATTTTGCATGTGTGTTCTTTTCACATACCACCTATGGATCCACCAGTGTCATTGCATGTGTGTTCTTTTTAGTAACAACAACCAGTGTCATTGCATGTGTGTTCTCTTCAGAGAGCACACATGGATCCACCAGTGTCATTGCATGTGTGTTCTTTTTACTAGCAACAAGTAGAGTCATTGAAATGTGTGCTATCTTCAGAGACCACACATGGATCACCTGTGTCATTGCATGTATGTTCTTTTCACTAACAACAACTGGGGTCATTGCATGTGTGTTCTTTTCACATACCACATATGGATCCACCAGTGTTATTGCATGTGTGATCTTTTCACAATCCACCCATGGATCCACCAGTTTCATTGCATGTGTGTTCTTTTTACTAACAACAACCAGAGTCATTTCATGGCTATTCTTCTCACATACCACCTATGGATCCACCAGTGTCATTGCTTGTGTGTTCTCTTCACAATCCACCTATGGATACACCAGTGTCATTGCATGTGTGCTCTTTTTAGTAACAACAACCAGAGTCATTTTGCATGTGTGTTCTTTTCACATTTGACATATGGATCCACCAGTGTCATTGCATGTATGTTCTTTTCACAATCCACCCATGGATCCACCGGTGTCATTTCATGTGTGTTCTTTTCACTAACAACAACTGGAGTCATTGCATGTGTGTTCTTTTCACATACCACATATGGATCCACCAGTGTCATTGCATGTGTGCACTTTTCACAATCCACCTATGGATCCACCAGTGTCATTGCATGTGTGTTCTTTTCACTAACAACAACTAGAGTCATTGAAATGTGTGCTCTTTTCATATACCACCTATGGATCCACCAGTGTCATTGCATGTGTGTTCTTTTTACTAACAACAACTAGAGTCATTTCATGGTTGTTCTTCTCACATACCACCTATGGATCCACCAGTGTTATTGCATGTGTTCTCTTCACAATCCACACATGGATCCACCAGTGTCATTGCATGTGTGTTCTCTTCACAATCCACACATGGATCCACTAGTGTCATTGCATGTGTGTTCTTTTTAGTAACAACAACCAGTGTCATTGCATGTGTGTTCTCTTCAGAGAGCACACATGGATCCACCAGTGTCATTGCATGTGTGTTCTTTTTACTAACAACAACTAGAGTCATTTCATGGCTGTTCTTCTCACATACCACCTATGGATCCACCAGTGTCATTGCATGTGTGTTCTATTCACAATCCACACATGGATCCACCAGTATCATTGCATGTGTTCTCTTCACAATCCACACATGGATCTACCAGTGTCATTGCATGTGTGTTCTTTTTAGTAACAACAACCAGTGTCATTGCATGTGTGTTCTCTTCAGAGACCACACATGGATCCACCAGTGTCATTGCATGTGTGTTCTTTTTAGTAACAACAACCAGTGTCATTGAAATGTGTGCTATCTTCAGAGACCACACATGGATCCACCGGTGTCATTGCATGTATGTTCTTTTCACTAACTACAACTGGAGTCATTGCATGTGTTTTCTTTTCACATACCACATATGGATCCACTAGTGTCATTGCATGTGTGCTCTTTTCACAATCTACCCATGGATCCACCAGTGCCATTGCATGTGTGTTCTTTTTACTAACAACAACCAGAGTCATTTCATGGCTATTCTTCTCACATACCACCTATGGATCCACTAGTGTCATTGCATGTGTGTTCTTTTCACAATAAACCTATGGATCCACCAGTGTCATTGCATGTGTGTTCTTTTTAGTAACAACAACCAGAGTCATTTTGCATGTGTGTTCTTTTCACATACCACCTATGGATCCACCAGTGTCAATGCATGTGTGTTCTTTTCACTAACAACAACCAGAGTCATTGCATGTGTGTTCTTTTCACATACCACATATGGATCCACCAGTGTCATTGAAATGTGTGTTCTCTACAGAGACCACACATGGATCCACCAGTGTCATTGCATGTCTGTTCTTTTCACTAACACAACAACCAGAGTCATTGCATGTGTGCTCTTTTCACAATCCACATATGGATCCACCAGTGTCATTGCATGTATGTTCTTTTCACAATCCACCTATGGATCCACCGGTGTCATTGCATGTGTGTTCTTTTCACGAATAACAACTGGAGTCATTGCATGTGTGTTCTTTTCACATACCACATATGGATCCACCAGTGTCATTCCATGTGTGCTCTTTTCACAATCCACCCATGGATCCACCAGTGTCATTGCATGTGTGTTCTTTTTACTAACAACAACCAGAGCCATTTCATGGCTGTTCTTCTCACATACCACCTATGGATCAACTAGTGTCATTGCATGTGTGTTCTCTTTACAATCCACCTACGGATACACCAGTGTCATTGCATGTGTGCTCTTTTTAGTAACAACAACCAGAGTCATTTTGCATGTGTGTTCTTTTCACATACCACCTATGGATCCACCAGTGTCATTGAATGTCTGTTCTCTTCACAATCCACACGTGGATCCACCAGTGTCATTGCATGTGTCTTCTCTTCACAATCCACACATGGATCCACAAGTGTCATTGCATGTGTGTTCTTTTTAGTAACAACAACCAGTGTCATTGCATGTGTGTTCTCTTCAGAGAGCACACATGGATCCTGATGTCATTGCATGTGTGTTCTTTTACTAGCAACAACTAGAGTCATTGAAATGTGCTATCTTGAGACCACACATGGATCACAGTGTCATTGCATGTATGTTCTTTTCACTAACAACAACTGGGGTCATTGCATGTGTGTTCTTTTCACATACCACATATGGATCCACCAGTGTTATTGCATGTGTGATCTTTTCACAATCCACCCATGCATCCACCAGTTTCATTGCATGTGTGTTCTTTTGACTAACAACAACCAGAGTCATTTCATGGCTATTCTTCTCACATACCACCTATGGATCCACCAGTGTCATTGCTTGTGTGTTCTCTTCACAATCCACCTATGGATACACCAGTGTCATTGCATGTGTGCTCTTTTTAGTAACAACAACCAGAGTCATTTTGCATGTGTGTTCTTTTCACATTTGACATATGGATCCACCAGTTTCATTGCATGTATGTTCTTTCACAATCCACCCATGGATCCACCGGTGTCATTTCATGTGTGTTCTTTTCACTAACAACAACTGGAGTCATTGCATGTGTGTTCTTTTCACATACCACATATGGATCCACCAGTGTCATTGCATGTGTGCACTTTTCACAATCCACCTATGGATCCACCAGTGTCATTGCATGTGTGTTCTTTTCACTAACAACAACTAGAGTCATTGAAATGTGTGCTCTTTTCATATACCACCTATGGATCCACCAGTGTCATTGCATGTGTGTTCTTTTTACTAACAACAACTAGAGTCATTTCATGGTTGTTCTTCTCACATACCACCTATGGATCCACCAGTGTCATTGCATGTGTGTTCTCTTCACAATCCACACATGGATCCACCAGTGTCATTGCATGTGTGTTCTCTTCACAATCCACACATGGATCCACTAGTGTCATTGCATGTGTGTTCTTTTTAGTAACAACAACCAGTGTCATTGCATGTGTGTTCTCTTCAGAGAGCACACATGGATCCACCAGTGTCATTGCATGTGTGTTCTTTTTACTAACAACAACTAGAGTCATTTCATGGCTGTTCTTCTCACATACCACCTATGGATCCACCAGTGTCATTGCATGTGTGTTCTCTTCACAATCCACACATGGATCCACCAGTGTCATTGCATGTGTGTTCTCTTCACAATCCACACATGGATCCACCAGTGTCATTGCATGTGTGTTCTTTTTAGTAACAACAACCAGTGTCATTGCATGTGTGTTCTCTTCAGAGAGTACACATGGATCCACCAGTGTCATTGCATGTGTGTTCTTTTTAGTAACAACAACCAGTGTCATTGAAATGTGTGCTATCTTCAGAGACCACACATGGATCCACCGGTGTCATTGCATGTATGTTCTTTTCACTAACTACAACTGGAGTCATTGCATGTGTGTTCTTTTCACATACCACATATGGATCCACTAGTGTCATTGCATGTGTGCTCTTTTCACAATCCACCCATGGATCCACCAGTGCCATTGCATGTGTGTTCTTTTTACTAACAACAACCAGGGTCATTTCATGGCTATTCTTCTCACATACCACCTATGGATCCACTAGTGTCATTGCATGTGTGTTCTTTTCACAATCAACCTATGGATCCACCAGTGTCATTGCATGTGTGTTCTTTTAGTAACAACA